>JANHFR010004009.1:21561-35529 GCA_032468015.1 Mimophis mahfalensis
TCCAGATGTAAGAATTTGTACAGTGATCAGTTTTAATAAAGTATCAATATATGCAATTAAAGCATCTTTTTCGATTAGATTCTAGTTCTATGGTTGTACTTCTTTCTCTGAATTTCTCCAATTTGTCTAGTTCATGATTTAGAAACTATTTTGCTAATGCACCCTAAAATTGCATTTGCCTATCTTTGCAGCCAGGTGAGTCAATATGTTATGGTACTTGATGTTTGGTAAACTGCTGTTCCAAAATCCTTTTCTTAAGATCTATTACCAAGCCACAGATCCCTTGTTCTCATGTTTAATTAATATGAAACATTAACATTCTTGCTTTAATTAATGCAAGTGCCAGATAGATGGGTAAACATATGTGCAAAGGCAGCCTGCCTAGAAATGTTTTGCTTGATTGTATTAGTACCCCATTTTTTCTAACTCTACCAGGATCTAATATTATGATGCAAAATATACCAGACTTCCTTGCAAAATGTCACTAAGCAAAAGTACACACAATATGGGCAAGAAGACAAAAGATACATTGCTGACCCCATCTCAGCTGGCAGGAGAGGCCACTGCCCAAAGCGAAGAGAAACACTGGGCTTCTCCTGTTATCATTATGCCTCTTTTAGTCCTTTGATGCTGGTGCCCCCCCCCCCCCATCTTCATTTTCTTTCTCACTACACTGAGCATACAGTTCCCCTTGGCACTTTTGAACCATCTTTATTGCTTGTGGCATGCAGTATCTTACATTTAAAGCTTGTGAGTGCCCTTTTTAAAGGTCTCTCATTCTCCTCCCTACTTTATTTTGGAAGTGGGGGGGTGTCTGCCTATTAAGGTTCCTATTTTTTTCCCCCTCTGGGGAATCCATCTTGTTAATCCAGCCATTTATTTTGGACTCCCATAGATGTCTTTGTGTCTTTTCCCTTGCTGTCCCCTCTCGTCCATCTCTTACTTTAAGCTTCCCGTAGCTCTTGATGGTCTCTTTTGTAAGATTTCTTTTACATTGTGTATCTTGTTTTGCTGCATGTACCTCCAAGTTAGTGAAATGCAGGCAACACTCTGTTCGCTTGCAAGTTACCCTCAGTTACAGATTGCAGCTTGCATAAAATAGCAATAACAATAGCATTTAGACTTATATACCACCCCATTGCACTTTACAGGTAGTCCTTGACTTATGACCAGTTGTTTAATGGCAAAAAATACCCATTTGGGGGAGTGGAATTGGGCTTACGACTGAGATTTGCTTAACTACTGCCATAAGAAATGGTAGAAAACATTGGGTCTGGTCATGTGATGCCTCAACTTATGAGCACAATGATTTATAACTGGAATTCTGGTCCCAATTGTGGTCATAAGTCGAGGACTACCTGTGCAGCACTCTCTGGGCAGTTTACTAAGCATTGTTTGCATATTGGCCCCAACAATCTGGCTCTCGTTTTACTGACCTCAGAAGGATGGAAGGCTGAGTCAGCCTTGAGCCCCATCAGGATCAAACTCCAGGCTGTGAGCAGAGTTTGCCTGCAATACTGCACTTAACGACTGTGCCTCCAGAGCTCCCTGTGTGGCTGATAATGCTTAGGCTAAAACTAGATGTATTTAAGACATACTGGTCAAATTGTATCCAGACTGAATAATACATCCTTAAAATTAACTGGGAAAGGCACACACATAGCACAGATATGCCTAAGGCAGGTAATAACATGAATGGAAGGGCTAACATATGTCTGAAATTAGTATTATCTAACTTGTGGGTGTTTATGAAAGTAGGAACCTGTACACAGCTGATTGTTCCATGAGAGGGGAAAAAGCAGAGTAAGTTCTGAAAAAAAATATGTGCAGAATGAGGATATTTCAGAATGAATGGAATTCAATGGGAATTTTTTTTTTTTGCTTGGTCTTATGACCGAGGGACATGGTGACTCAGTGGCTAAGATGCTGAGCTTGTCTATCAGAAAGGTCAGCAGTTCGAATCCCAAGCGCTGCATAACAGAGTGAGTTCCCGTTACTTGTCCCAGCTTCTGCCAACCTAGCAGTTCGAAAGTATGTAAAAATACAAGTAGAAAAATAGGGGCCACCTTTGGTGGGAAGGTAACAGCGTTCGGTGTGCATTTGGCATTTATCATGCTGGTCACATGACCACGGAGACGTCTTCGGACAGCACTGGCTCTTCGGCTTTGAAATGGAGATGAGCACTGCCCCCTAGAGTCAGGAATGACGAGCATGTATGTGCAAGGGGAACCTCTACTTTTACCTTTTATGAATGGATAGGTAGGAATGAGATGACAGAGTACAAAAAATGTTATTGGCCCCTTTGGAAACCACAGAATTAATGAAAATGGTGAGTGCTTGATGACTATGAAGTAGAGCAAGAATATTAATGAGAGAGTGGTGGTGAGCTGTTCTGGAAGTGTGGCTGGCGATTATTTTTAGGGTCAAATGAGGATCTTAGGTAAAATAGACATAGAAGAAAAAGAACAAGAGTTAAAGAAGAGTAACTCCAGCAAGAAACTATTTGAGCCCAGAGTGATAACACATTAGAAGACAGATTATTTTCGTAAAGAAGGAATGGTAAGTGGCCATGAGAAAGATGATTTGGAGCTTCTTGGAACAAAGAGAAAAGAATTAAGGGACAGTGCCACAGAAAGAAGTGGGCCTACACTTGTGGGAATTATGAAAGAAGGATGCCTGATGGAATGATGAAATATAAGAGACCATGGATAAGAAAAAAGCATTTAAAAAAGAGGCTGTTGCAAAAAATGGGCATGGGGGATGGACATAATGTGTATGGAGAGAAATACATAATTGCAAAAATGTCACCAAATGTTTTTCCCATGTGTTGTTCTTGGGGACTGACTGGATAAATTCCTGCAGTTTTCTTGGCAAGGTTTTTCAGAAGTGGTTTGGCTTTGCCTCCTTCCTTGGGCTGAGAAAAAGTGACTGGCCCAAAGTCACCCAGCTGGCTTTGTGCCTTCACACTCTTCTGACTTCTAGCCTGGTACCTTAACCAGTATACCAAATAGCCTCTCAAATTTAGTGAGGAACAGTTCCAGTTAAAAGAGGCAGAGAGAATGCTGGACAATTTTGATGATTTAAAAAAAAAACCTTTTGAAAATGGGTGAAAAGACTAAACAAGGAAAGAGTTAAAGAAGTTGAGAAAAGGAAATCATAGATGTTGTAAGAATGTTAAAACAAGATAAGGCTGCAGTTATAGATGGTGAAACTAGAGAAATACAAAAATACAGATGTGATTATGGGGTGATTATGTGACTTGTTAAATATTTGAATGAATGCAGCATCCATTCCTGATCATTAGAAGAGTGAATTTATTGTTGCCTTACCAGAGGAAAAGTAGAAAGAGTAAATGCATAAACTACTGAATTAGTTTTCCAAGTGTTACTGTGAAGGTATTTGGCAGAATTCAAATATAAAAATTACAAGAGATGACAATGAGCAACGTTTGGGAGTTTTAGTGCAGCTTTATGTCTTGCAGAAGATGTTCAGATTTTTGCTCTTCAGCAAGTCACTGAATATGTATGAATATAAGAATCTTTTTTAAAAAAGCAGCAGCAGAAAGTCACACATTTGGATCTTCTTGTACTGCTATTTCCTGTAACAGAAATCTTTGTGATTTGTGAGAAACTTTGCAGAATAGAGCATCTAATGTTATACAACTGGGGCCTGGAAGAAATCCTTAAGCAGAAGTGAAGAAGAAAATGTAGATAACATCTTATATGTATTTTAAAAAAAAGAAAGTTATTGTGGTAATATCCATTAAAAGAAGCAGTCATCTCTAGTTATAGAAATATGCTTCAGTGTCTAAAATACCTTTTTATTAAAAGTAAATCTGACAAAGAATTCAACTTTGGGAATGATTTCTTGATTACAATTTTCTATGTAGATTTGTACCACAGCCAAAACGTTGGTGTCCTTTTACAAAAAGTCTACATATTTCAGTTTTATAGGAGTTTCTAATCTTTTATGATTCCTACTGTTTCTGGCATTTATATTCTAAGAGTGCAATCCTTATTTTAATTTTTTTAAAGTGATATAACACACTCATGAAATAATTTCTACGATGCTTGTAAAGTTTATATATTTGCAGCCTACTTTCAATTCCTCTTCTCTACCTTTTTGTCTATTTATTCAACTTTTATAACATTCAATAAAATATATTAAAAAAGAAGTGCCAAGTCTGGGAATGTTATATAAAAACATACAATTATCTATACATTCTGTATATATGTTGCCTATTGAAAATGTAAGGATAGCTTTAGCAAAAAGGAAGGCTTGAGAACAGGACTACAAATCCTCCCTCTTTTTTTAACCAGTTTCAAGCAGCTCATGTTACCTCTGGCTATAAATATGTATCCTTGGCACTTAGCCATAAAAGGCAAAAGGGTCTTTGAATATTAATATTCATAAACGAACACTTTTAAGAATTCATTTCTGAACCACGCATTCTTTTGTTGCACATTTCAGATGCAGCCTAGGGCAGAGGAGGTCTTCTCATTCTTCTCAATCAGATATTCTCATTCTGTTTCATATGCCCTATCCTCAAGCAGCCTCTGCTTTCATGAAGGATCTGAAATGGAAATATAACCAAGTTTGCCTAAATGCCATTACATAGCTCTGCATAATTATGAACCTGGATAACGCAAAGATACTGATAACTAAAATTCCATTTTATTTTTGGGTGGTAAACTCTGGAGAGGAATGTACCAAACATCCTAATCACCCTTCCTACTTAAAGATGCACACTACTTGATTAGGTCTCTAATAGCTTGGAAACAAGTTGTAGAGGATACATGGTTTACAGTGTTAGATATGGAGCCCAACTAGCGTAGAGTCTTCCTCTAAAATATCCCAAGTGCCAAATTCCATGTTAAATTCCAAATTACATGTTTGCTTTTATTCAAAGCTGAAAAGCAGCTTTTAAGAGCAGTCAGTTTACAGCAGATAAACAATATGACAAAACATTTTCTTGTTCACCGGTTTCTCATCACTCAGCCACTCTAACCACACACTGTATTCCAGATGCGCAGGCACTTCTTTTTCCAAATTCTCTTAGTCGCCTCTACATGTGTATGTACAGCCATTTTCAACAAAGAGGACCCACATGTCCACTCGTGCCTAGAGTGTCACGAGCAACAACCCCAGAATGCAGCAACCATCATCAATACATGCCTGTTGCCAAGGTGCCCTAATTTTAGATCATGTGGGGATGCTGCAAAAGTGGTTAAGTGTGAAGGCTGGTCATATGTGACTTTTTTCAGTTCTGTTGTAACTTCAAACATTCACTAAACAAATGGTTTTAAATTGAAGGTTACCTGTAGTTCCATGTTCCAAATTCTTTTTGATACTCTGTTGTGTCTCAGCAGCGTGCTGCGGATCTGGAAGCCGGTTCTGACTCCAAAGGACACTTGGAGCCAGAGTTGGAGGGAGGGGAAGAAGCAGCTGCTGATTCTGTGCCTGGGCCATCCACTAGGCATCAGGAGTCTTTGGCTTCTGATAGCAGAGGAGGGGAGGCCCTGATCGATGCAAAAACATGCAGGCAATTAAGAAGGCTGCAGCAATGCCAGAGTTACAGCTGACCGGTGATTAGCCACACCCTTCATGGGATTTAAAAGGGGTCTGGTTGCAGGCAGCCTTCACAGAGAACAACTGGGAGATTTGGACTGTTGTGGTTTGCCTAGCTTCCACCGAGGTTTGTCTAGAATTCCTGTTGGGTCTTCCATCTCTCCATCGAGTATCTGCGTTCAGGCTTATCTGAGTTGGTGAATTATGGCCTTTTAATGAGACATTTGGTGTTTTGCCTCGACAAGTGCGGAGGCTTGCCGGAGGCTTCTGGCTATTTGAACAAATAAAGTCTCTGTGCTTTAAAAAGAGTCCAGATCCAAGTGTTTGGGGCTTGGAACACCACATACTCCATGAGTTACTTATTAATGTGAAAACTTGGCTCTTGATTCCTGCTAGTTGTCTAATCCATGACCCTTTCATTTTCTCTCTTTTTCTGAATCTTAGGGACTAGCTGCACATTACCCCAAGATACGCGTCGTCATGGCTTGCCTGCACGAGACCCGCACGCCTTCCCCCTCCTTTGGCAGTTTCAACACTATCTTGACCGAGAATTCCCTCCGTAAGTTGGATCCAGATGCCTCGGACTGCACCCCGGAGAAGGACTTGACGCCCACCCAGTGTGTGTTGCGAGACGTCTTGCCCATAGACGGGGGTGGAGGGGGAGGCAGTGGACACAGTCCCACCCCCAGCGAGGAGACCCACGAACAGTTCGCCAACAGCGTGTTGCAACTCCACGAGAATGAAGCTGGCAGTGGGGGGGGAGGCGGAGCTGGCGCAGGAGCTGGAGTTGGGAATCCCGAAGTCCGGCCCACCCGCTACCATGCTGACCAAGTACGGATCCACTGCCAGACGGGGAGCGGCTTTCTGGAAGGGCTTTTTGGTTGCCTCAAACCTGTCTGGACCATGATTGGCAAAGCATATTCCACCGAACACAAACAGCAGCAGGAAGGTGAGGAGCATTGGGATCCCAAGGAGCAAGAGAGCCCTATAATACTGACCTCTGATTATAATCTATAAAGCGAATCCTATTCCTTAGTGTTGGGCTCCATGATTTCCATACAGAAAGGTCTACGTTAGTTCACAGAATCTCCAGGTAGAGCTGGAAAAGAGCCTTCTTTAAATCATAGAGAACTCTTTCCAGACATGCATACTAGAAGTAGGGAATTTGGAGCCCCCATAGCCTTCAGATTTCAGTTCTCACCCAGTAGACATTAGCAAACAGCAAGGATTTTCATGAGTTTGGAGGTTCAAAATATCTGGAGGATATAGCAGTCTGATGTGAACAATATGGGTTTAGGTATTCGATTCAGTGTAAGGAATTTTCTATATCCCTATTTTCAAGATATATTTCCAAATGCATTTGGCAAGTCAACCAATCTTGGGGGCAATGGGGAATTTAGCACTCAGTTTGGAACAAGGCTTTCTCCCATAGTCAGCGATTGGTTGCATGATTCTCTTAATCCATGGTGGTGCAGCAAATAGAGTTCTGTAAGTAGTACTTAGCTGCCAGCTGCCTGCAATTAGGCAGTTCAAACCCTATCAGGCTCAAGGTTGACTCAGCCTTCCATCCTTCCGAGGTGGTAAAATGAGGACCCAGATTGTTAGGGGCAAGATGCTGACTCTAAACTGCTCAGAGAGGGTTGAAAGCCCTGATAAGCAGTATATAAATCAAATGCTATTGCTAATCCACTGTTGCCCTCAAGAACACAGTGACTCTTGATTTTCTATCTATGTCAGGAATTAGTTATACATTTAGTTTACAGGCTAACCATACTTGGGAGGAATGAAGCTCTGGTGACTATTCATATAATTATTAGGGGATTAAGCCAAATGCTATATAAGAAGCTGCCTTTATATATTGAGTGGAAGTGAATTTGATTCAAAATGCCATAATTAGAATTTGAATGAGTGCTACCCAAATGGACGTAATTATAACTTATTAACTCCATTATGAATTTTAATAGAGCTATACTTGTTGCTACGCTAGTTGCCAGTTTGTTTCTATGAGCAATCTAGAGCAGTGATGGCGAACCTATGGCACACGTGCCCAAAATGGCACACGGAGCCATGTTGCCTGGCACGTGAGCGATCCCCTCTCTCCGCCCCCCCGCGCCTGCGCACTCCTCCCAAGCCCCAAAACACCAAAAACCCTCACAATTTTGTGGTTTTTTCCAGTGTTTTTGGGCTTGAGAGGGCATGCGCACGTGCAGGGGAGGGGAGAGGGGATACCACCCACTATGCCCCACCCCCCCGCACATGTGTGCGCACACTCCAAAGCCCCCAAAATGCTGGAAAAAATGCAAATTTAACATTACTGTTTGTGGTTTTTTCAGCATTTGGGGGGCTGGGGGGGGCATGCGCACACATGGCAGGGGCGGAGGTGAATCCCCTTCGCCCTCCCCCATCTGCACTCACTTCCCCAAGCCCCCAAACGCCGGAAAAAAAACAAACAGTAATGTTAAATTTGTGTTTTTTTCAGCATTTTGGGGGCCGGGAGGGTGCACACACGCGCGGGTGGTGGTGGAGGGGAATCCCCTCTCGCCCCCCCCCATGCCTGCGCTCTCTCCCAAGTCCCCAAATGCCTAAAAAAAACTCAAAAAGTTCACAGTTTTTTCGGCATTTTGGGGGCTTGGGACAGTGTGCGCATGTGTGAGCTATGCCCCTCCCCCTGCACGTGTGCACGCTCTCCCAAGCCCAAACAGGAAGTGGCACGTGGGTGGCCACGCCCACTCCTCCCTCCCCCTTTTGACACTCGGTGCCAAAAAAGTTTGCCATCACTGATCTAGAGTATTCCCTTTGAACCCTGAATCCTAAAAACGTTGGTAAAATCAACTTTGTCAATACCAAACATTCCAGTTAACTAACAAACTGTTAGAGTCAAAGAGAAGGGTTAGAAAATTAACCAGGTGCAATTGTGAAGATCAAAAATACCTAACACTCTAGTCTTACAAAAAAAAAAAATTCTACAGAGAATTGTTTTCAATTTTTCAGTCACTGTAATTTGAATCCTCAATTTTTATTTCCAGACCATGGCCATTTTGCCTATATTTTTCCAGTCAGATACATTGATGCGTACTACTGAAGTTTCTCAAAATCTGACAAAGACTGATGTTGCAGCTTCTAAGGAGTAGATGAGATGAAGAGGTCCTGACTCTAAAGTGAAAAGCTGCAGATACCTAAAAAACCGTTATTTTCTCTTTTGAGCCAAAAAGAATATTATCATTTACAGTAATTATCTTGCATGCTGCCTCAGTCACTGAAGGTATTCTAAGCAGCTCACACGCCAGGATTAAAAGCAACAGAAATAACAAACCATACAATAATACTGTATAACCATGTATCTGGGGGGAATAACCAACTCCATAGGATTATATCATCAGGGTAGACTACAGAGAACAAACCATTACACGCTGTTCCAGAACCTTCTAGAAGAACCAAGTGTTCACAGCTTTATGAAAGCCTAACATAGTCAAAACTTTGAATAATTGGAAATGAAGGATTATGTGCTGCTAGTGTTATATATAACAACATTAGACCACGTAAATTTGATTAATCTAGTAATTCTATTAATACTGTTTTTGTATCTAAATGAATGACATTCAGACACCACACCACACCGGTCACGAAATGATGCTGATGTATGTTTAAAAATTAAAAAAAGTTACATTAAAAAAAGAAAGAAAGCATAACATAGTTGGGCCATTCAAATCTTGAGGAACGGGGGTTGCTGTTTCATACCTACTGGTAGGTGCAACTACAAAGGAGACACAGCTCCTAGGTCCCATTGTGTCCCATAAGGTCACATTTTTATAGCTCAGATCTGGAGCACATCAACACTTAACAGTTCTTACTAGCCAGGCAGAAGGAACAAGAGAAACAGTTCTAAAGGTAATCAGATCTTAAGCCTTGTAATGTTTTGTATATGACAGTCAATGCCTTGAATTGCACCCAGAATGTTACTAGTAGCAGAGCAGAGACATTATATTGGTAAAGTGAGGAACAACAACAGGTGTTCAAAGGTTGCCCTGTGGAGAATGTATTGCAATAATCTGACCAGAAGATCACTAGCGCATGAGTGTCTGCAATCATAACCTCACAAACTAGGAAATGATGTTATTGCCTCAAAAAGATGGATTTCTGCAAAAGCTTTCCTATGCCATGGCTGAAGGGGCAGATTAAGAACCTTAGGAGCCCTAAGCACTTAAAAGATTTTGGTGCCCCCTTATAATTCAAAATACAAACAATAATAAGCCATAAAATAAAATTTTATTCATCAAAATTAAACAAAACTTACAGTAAGATGGAAAATAATAATGTTTATTTTTTCATTTAATGTGGGGAGGCTCATTTGCAGTATTGCACCTTGGTCCTTGGTAAATTCGGCTGTGGAAAATTTCTATGGTGCCCCCTTCCCTTGATGCCCTAAGCACATGCTTATTGGGGTTAATGGTTTATCCAGCTCTGTATGGCTGCTATCTGCTCATTGAGCAGCATATGAGAGTCCAGGAGAGCCCTCAGATTATTTTAAAAGGTCTGCTTTGGGAAGTGCAACTCTTATCAAAAACTAGAGATGGTAATCTTGGTGACAGAAAGGTTTTTAAAACCAGGTCCTCAAGAGGCCTCAGGAAAGTCTCTTTTGAAGAAGCCCAGCTCCCATACGCTGGAGTAGATGCTCTCTACTTTCTCCTGCATGTCAAGAAAAGTAGAGTCTCTCTTCCAAGGGACAACTGAAAAGAATCATTCCCACCTACCTGGCACAAAATGGACAGGACCAAGGGAGCTGGGAGCAATCACATCTATTTTCTGATCACGTAGAAAACCACATACTTAAAAGGTTCTTTTCCAGAACCAATCCCGATCCTGGTTTTTCTTTAAAAAGGGGGTGGGAGGGGGGAGACTTCCCCTCTTTGAAATGCCTGTGCTGTGATAACATCCAGCACGGTTTGGTGTTGTAGGCAAAGAAAATCTAACTCGCATGCTGGTAAAGGTTCCCTGCCTTTGGACTAGGCCCTAACAGACATCCGTTTGATCTCCCCTCTACCTGAAGCATCAAGAAAGGTCACTAAAAGGGGCAAATCTCCAGATGGATCCAATCAGCCAAAATATTGGGGGTGGATTTTTCAGTTTGAACATGAATTTTCCAGCTTTTCCCCCCCGCCCCCCTCAAACATACTCTAAGACTTGTCTTAAAATATGTTTGAGGAAATTGTCAAATGTGGGAAGACTTCCCAATTCTGGGAAGATACTCTTGTGAGTATCTTCCGAGAAGATACCTTCATTTTTATTCAGTGGTTTCTACTGGTAACAGATACTTCAGAGTTACCCATCATGACTGAATGCCCTTCATATAGTTTCTCCCTCTTGCAGAAAAAACATGAAGGAGTGCAGAATATTCTTCAAACTTTGAGTTAAATCTTGAATTTCCTGCTTATTTATTTTTATCCAGTCCCTTTTTATGGCACCCAAGATAAATGGAAACAGCCATGTGACGGTGATGCTATAAGAAAAGCTGGGGCCAATGGGGGGTGAGCAGTGAGATGCCAGACTGATTATTTCACCCTATCATCCCTGGAAATCATTTCTTCCCTTTTTCCAAACAAGAAGTTGCATTACTAGAGTGCTATGGGAGTTGGATGGCATATAAAATTATATTAGTTATTATGAAATAACTAATATAATTTTGTGTGACCGTGCGAAATCACAGCTACCAGTTCTTTAGATGATTCTGGCCTTTCATACATATCAAGTTCTTCCCAAAAAAACGTAGCTGCGGGGATTTTGTAATGTACCTGCATAGTATACATGCAAATCCAAGCAGTGTTATTGTTGGTACAGGCTAGAAACATGATTGGCATTATTTTTTTTTTAATGTATTTTTGGCTTATTGAATGCCATGTCTTTGCAGTGTTTACATTTGTTTCTGCAATAATATGCTCGACTTTGGTTATTCCTGAATGACATTATGCGGGATTTTTTGCCCTGTGGGCTAAAAGTTGGCCTTCCTCTGGACAACCCACAGCTACCACTTTCTTTTCTTCTCCATGCAGACCCATGGGAGGTACCCTTTGAAGAGATCATGGACTTGCAGTGGGTAGGCAGTGGGGCGCAAGGCGCTGTCTTCCTGGGACGCTTCCATGGGGAGGAAGTTGCAGTCAAGAAGGTGCGAGACCTCAAGGAGACAGATATCAAACATTTGAGGAAGCTCAAACATCCCAACATCATCACTTTCAAGTGAGTGGGGCAGCACTGGCAAGCAGGAGTTGGTTCTGCCTTTCTTAAGAATCAAGTCTTCCTGAGGATAGTTGGACAGGGCAAACGTCTTTGCCCAGCACCATAACTTACTCCCTCTCCCTCACCCATAAACACACACGGCATGCAGCAAT
This sequence comes from Mimophis mahfalensis, assembly GCA_032468015.1. Lineage (NCBI taxonomy): Eukaryota > Metazoa > Chordata > Lepidosauria > Squamata > Mimophis > Mimophis mahfalensis. The sequence continues at coordinate 33,513 of JANHFR010004009.1, forward strand.
CATACAACACGTACTGCAATCAGCTGCATTTCTATGGCTAGATTGTATGGGGGGGGGGAACAAATTTGTGCATATCCGACTTATTTCTAGTGCACTTTTGGCTCGGCATATCAAAAATTCAGAAAATACCTACCTTGGCTTTGCTGGCATGTCAATACCTCCCAAACCAAAGAGAAGCAATTCTGTCTCCCCTTCTAGGCCACCCTGGCAACAGCGCTGAGGCTAGGCTGGAAGCAGAGAACCGGGCCTCGATTTTGCCCTAGCACCATCACTGCTACTTAAAGATTGCCTTGCACCATTTCCCAAGATGCAGAAATGTTGGGGAATGGTGTGATTGCCCCCACAGCCCAGCACTCTCCAGGATCTGCCATGCACCACCTACCTTTAGACTATGTTCTCTTTCTGATGACAGGCCTCTGCAGCCTACTGGAGGCTCCTGCTCCGGTTGCACGAGGTCTTTGTTCTTGAAATAGCTTTGGAGAATGCTCTTCCGCTGCCTCTTCAGCGTCCAAAAACTGTACAAAAACATGGAGGAGGCCATGCGTGAATATGGCCCTCTTGCACAAATTCCAGAGGGTCTGGAGGTCACGTGATGGCACACTTTATTCTTGTGCAGTCTCCAAAAATTACACAAGGATGGGGCATGTTTTTGAGAATACTTGTCAGGTGTTGGTGAATGCTGACGTATCATCCGAAACTTGGTAGCACATTATCTTGGACACACATGTCATAGGTTCACCGTCACTGTTATACAGTCTTTTCTGGAACCACAACTTCCCAGTATCGCCCCTGTTTTTTCTTTAAATCAGAACAATTTGTGAGACAAAATCTTGGATGCTGTACTCAGCCTCTCCTTAGTTTGTAGTTTTTTGGATGGCAGGAGAAGATTATTGGGTACTGAAAAAGTAATCATATTAACTATAATGAACAAATGTAAATTGAATTGTAATGCTCATCGCATCACAATTAGGTTTCGTCTTGTCTCTGCCATATTTTTTGGAATTCAGTGTGACCTTAGCTGAGTCTTGCTTAAAAGAAACACGAAAGTAATACTGTATAAAATAGGTAATGCTATTTCAAATGTTGGAATTACAATCCCCGTATTTCCAATCTTGTTAGAACCAAGCAAATTATTTCCAGATATATTAGGCTATAATTCTTATATTTCCTAACTTCTGAGTGTTGCTAAGATCGTCTGTGCGCCTTAGAATGAGTGTTAATTCTTGGTAAGTTCCTAAGCAAGTCCATGCAGTTGTTTTGGATTTCAGAGGTGCCATTGCCTGCTTTCTGGGGCTGAGAGAGTGGCTGGCCCAGGGTCACCCATCTGGCTTTTTGCCTACAGCAGAACTAGAACTCGCATTCTCTCAATTTCTACACTCATTCCTCAACCACTATATCAAACTGATTCTCTTTCTAAGAACTGTAGTCCCAAATATCTTTGTGGTCACCAAGTATGGAATAGATAAGAGTATCTGTCTAGCAATGGTATTTCATATTCTGGTAGTCTATTCATATATAAATGTCAACCCTATAAGGTAGATAAAGAAACCAATTTAGTTTAGATCAGGACTACTTACATTGTAACAACTATAATACAGTCAAACCTTGGTTTGCAACCACAATCCGTTCCCGGACTTTGGTCATGAACTGATTTGGTTGCATTCTGAAGCGACACCCACTGCGCATGTGCACACAATTCTGCGCATGCTTGGAAGCAAAAATGGCATGGAAAGGAATCTTTCTATGCCGTTTTCTGTTCGCCAACTGAGTTTTGAATTGGGAACTGAGTCAAAACTTGGCTGTCTTTGTTGGTTGGGAACTGATTTGGTCGCGAACTGGGGCATTTGTGAACCGAGGTTCCATTGTATCAGACTATTGCAAGTCTGAATGTGCTTCCTCCTTTTATATATATATATATATTTAATCCCATTTATATCCTGTCCGAAGACTCAGGGCGGCTTACAAAGTGCTCAGCAACAGCCCTCATTCCATGCATATGCCTGCTCATTAGGGCTCT
>JANHFR010004009.1:53063-68804 GCA_032468015.1 Mimophis mahfalensis
AAGATGGAGTTTCTTTGCTGGTGGAGTGGGGGGGGGGAAGGAAAGGGGTCGCATAAGGGGGCAGGAGGCGGGATTTGTCATTTCTGACCCATTTATGTCGAGCTGCCATGCCTAAAAAGACAAATGTGAGTTGCTTGAGGTTACACTTGTGTGGAGAAAACCAAACTACTGGGTCCTCTTGGTTTCTCAGGTGAAAATCTTGGCTTGGAAAATCCTTTTGCGTCATGGCCCCCTTTTCAATTCTTTTGTTGCTCAGAGATGTTTGGCTAAACCCCAGGGAAGTGAGAGTCCAGGTCAGGCTAAGCACAAGGATGAGCATAAACCTATCCAGAAACCATGTTCAACCAGTGGATGAGTTGCAGGAAAAGGAACACAGCCGCAGCCAAAAATAAATAAATAAATGCTGGAACCAATGCAACTCTTTCCCCATTGCAATTAAAACAGCTGCTGCTGGAAAGAGGGGCTCTCAAAAAAAAATTTTGTTGAAGGAAATCTTTTGAGGGGCAGTTGGCTGTCTGCATGATGTGTGGGGTGTTTCTGTTGCCTCTATGGCAGGAAAGTGTTGGATTGTATCCAACCCTCAGGTGCCCCGGTGCTGGTGCCTTTCAGTTCAAAGAGGCCAAACTTAGGTGCTCAAGATGCTGTTGTTGCAGCACGTTGGATACTTTTCATCCATATAGCCACAGGCGCTCCTTCCTCGTGAAAGAAGACACTCAGTAATCCCTGGGGAGAAGGTACTGCAAACAGACACAAGCTTGGTGTAGGTTTAACTGCCTACATTTTGAACGTTCATCAGCGTGTCCCCTATTTCTGGTAACAAGCCCTCCGCAGACAAGTTGCATTGTTTCCTGGAGAAATTGCATACAAATAATCTGCCAATCAAGATTGATGGGGCTGCTCCAAGCAGAGCACTGGCCTACTGTATATTGTTAAAGCAGTTTCTGCCAGGTCAGGCAACGTTACTGAATAACCTATAGGAAAAGGTGTTAGGAAGTCTCCCCTGGTTATCAACGCAGGCTCGCCAATACCATGCAGCTTTAGGTCTCCTTCATGTCAAGCTTGACTCACGGCAACTTCTTAGTTCCATCTGTGTAGGGTTGGGTGGTTGTTCTTTTTTGGCAACAAGAGAGAAATTGTTTGCCGTTGTCTTCCGGGGTCTATAAATGTTTTGCTTTCCAGACTAGCCTATACTTTGGTGGACTCCTGGTGAATTCCCTGGTGGACTCCTGTTCAAATACTAATCAGATTTCACACCATTTTTGGAGATCATCTTTTGGCCTCTGCAATATTTCCCCCCACCCTCTTGTTTGGTCCTTCACCTAATATTGAAATAATCCACACCTTCACTAGGCTAAGAAGGATCATACCAACATACTCCTTTTTCATAAACTTAAAAAGGCATGGGAGGAGTTCAAGGGTGATGTGATTGTGGCTAAATTTTATGCAACCGTTGTACAACTGTTTGACACTTAAAAAAGGGGGGGGGGTGTGTAAATTTTTGAGGCAGAATTTATTCTCAGGGCTACCACATCTGCATTGCAAAATCTGGATGGCCATTGTAGCAGCAGAGAAGTGCAGCCTAAGTATGGAGACCCAAAAGAAATTCTACTGCTACTCAGGGAAAATTCTGTTTAACCCTGAATTGTGGTGTAATGCACAGCACAAGCGATATGCTTGAACAAGCTGGAAAGTGGAGGGTAGACTATCAGCTTTCTGATCCTAATTAGGTGCCCTTGTCCTCCAAGCATGGATTTTCTCAATGAGGGAAGAAAGGCCATCAAAATTCTTAAACGTATTGATTTCTTTAGCTTAAGAAAAATGGGGTAACATGGCAGAAGACACAGCCAAAAAGAATGTGCTAGCCTCCTTTAAAAAGCCGGCCCTTGCAATAATGGGAGCAGCAGGGTTCATAGGCTGTTACAAGTCCTGCATCTGTGAAGCAGGTGGTTTAAATAGGGGGCAAAAGCAGACACAGCCGCATCTATCTGGCAGGGAAGTTACTTGGTCTGTTCCTTAGGACATCACAGGCCGGAATAAGCGGCTGCAAAACTTGACATCACCATCACATGGCAACAATCTCTCTCAAGCAAAGGACTAATGAAAATGTTCTCTGTTCCATCATCCAGTGTACCCAAAAAGCCCGCTAGCTAAAAGAACAATTTAACTTTTAACTTTTCCTTTTTCTACACTTAATGAACACAATCACGACCAGCAACTCTGTTGCTAAGTGAAATGGTCCTTAAACAAAACATCATGTGACTGCGCAGACCCTACACTGCCACTCCCACCCTAGTCATTAAGCCAATCACCTGCACTCATTAAGCGAGGTATTGCATGATCGCAGTTTGCAATTTTATTGCAGGCTGGCTATGAAGCACACAAATGATAATCGGTGTCTATGGGATGCTGCAATGGTCATTGGTGTGAAGACCAGTCACAATATTACACCATCATCACTTCAGTTGTTAAACAGGACACAGTGAGTAAGGACTACCTGTAAGAGCCATGGTGGCACAGTGGTTCAAATGCAGCATTGCAGGCTAATTCTGCTGCCTGCCAACAGTTTGATCCTGACCGGCTCAGGAACCAGATTGTTGGAGGCAACAGGCTGACTCTAAACCGTTTTGAAAGGGCTGGAAAGCACTGTGAAGCGGTATAGTAGTCTGAGTGCTGTTGCTATAAGAAGTATCAAGCCGCGCTTGACTCCTGGAGAATACTCTAGAGCAGGGGTCCTCAGCCCCTGGGCCAAGGATGGGTAGTGGTCTATGGCCTGTTAGGAACTGGGCCACACACCTGGAGGAGAGTGATGGGTGAGTAGGCAAAACTTCATCTGTACAAGTAGTCCTCAACTTATAGCAGTTCATTTAGTGATCAAAGTTTCATCAGCACTGAAAAAAGTGACATCATTTCTCACTTAATGACCATTTCAGCATCCCCGTGGTCACGTCAGAACTCAGATGCTTGGCAACTGACTCGTATTTATGACAGTTGCCGTGTCCTGAGGTCATGTTTAAGTTTATTGGGACTTATATGCAGTGATCCGTTTTGCAACCATCTGACAAGCAACTGGGGAGCCAGATTCACTTAGCAAGTGTTAGCAATTTAAACAACTGCAACAATTCACTTAACTGTGGCAAGAAAGGCCGTAAAGTGGGGGCAAAATTTTACAAACATTTCACTTGGCAACAGAAATGTTGGGCTCAGCCGTGGTCATTAAGTGTATACTATCTGTATTTGCAACTGGTCTCCAGCCTCAGCTCTACCTCATCAGGCATTAGATTCTCACAGGAGCACAAACCCTACTGTAAATTGCCCAGGTGAGGGGGGATGTACATTGTGTGTTCCTCCTCTTTCACCACCATCATGGAAAATTTGTCTTCCACAAAACCGGTCCCTGGTGCCCAACTGCCCAACTGCTGTTGTACAGAAGCATGTCGGTGTTTTCTTCCGTGGTGTTTTTCAGCTTCCCTTTTTGAGAGCCCAGGGTTTCCTGGAGCGCATCCATCCACACAATAACCAGACCTGCTTAGCTTCTGAACCCAAACAAGACCAGGCAAATGGTGCCATCTGCTGAAAAGCAAGAAATATAGCAGAGCCAACAAATGGATCTCTTTTGGCTACTGGCAGCTCCCGGTGAATTCACATTCGGTAACACAGAAACATTCTAACCACGGACAGAGGCAGATACTCCCTGAGCAAATACCAAAATCAAATTCTAGCTTCCTAGCTCTACAGGAGATCCATTGGCTAAATCAGTGGTTCTCAACCTCTGGGTCGGGACCCCTTTGGGGGTCAACTGATCCTTTCACAGGGGTCGCCTAAGACCATCAGAAAACACATATTTCAATAGAAATACAGATGTATGTGAAAATAATGTTATGGTTGAGGGTCATCACAATATGAGGAACTGTATTAAAGGGTTATTAGGAAGGTTGAGAACCACTGGGCTAAATGGTAATAACCTTAGAAGCAGAAGAACCGAGATTAACACTTGGGGAGAGGTGAAACTGCATGTCTAGCTGCTTCTCTAGCCTTTCAAATAAAAATTCTCGACTGAAGAAATTTATCAAACTCGGTGAAAGTGAGACACCACTATACTTCCTTGTGCCTCCCTCCTGACTAGCCCAAATGACTAGCTCCAGACTTTGGAGAATGTTTTAAGAATTTGCACATAACATAAACTGCCACGTTTACATTTCCTTTGTGCGGACGGGGCCAGCATGGGTCTGTTTGTGTTCCTAAACACCTACCCAAGACATCTTGTGGCTAAACTCCAGAGACAAAACAGCCTGTCTTCCAAGCATTGTTATCTGAAGTCTTCTTGGCAAGCCTACAGGATTAGGTGTAATTTTGAGGCAAGTTCTAAGCAAAATTAAAAGGGGCCTCTGTTGACTATTCAATGTTTCTTGTGGATACTACTTAAAAATACTTTAAAAAATAACATTATGGTGGGAGTTAGGCAAACTTTTTGTTTTTTTTAAGATTCCCACCACTTCAGCATGATAGGCATTTTTCTGTTTCAGACACCAAATGTTTTTGTGCCTGTGCTATAAAACATTTGAGATAGAAGCCCCGTGCACCTTTAACCATATTTGGCTTCCCCTAATCACAAATATGGCCAATGAAATTAGAGACAACAGCTGGACATGCATCAAGACTTAATATCACACTGACTACACAACTGGGGGGCGGGGAGAGGGTAAACATGGCTAGCTAACATACTTGCAGGAGTTAAGACAACTCGCACTCAGAACACAACTAGGTTCATCCAACTTTACAGATTAATTCATCCTTAGATTTTCTTTTTCAGTCACAAACTGACACTTCAGTTGAAATGATGGAAAAGAGATGTCCTTTTCGATCGTTTCTTCCTTAGGTGTTTTATGAACATTCTGGATTGAGGCCAAAAGTGGTTATCAGGTTAGTCTGAACAAATAGGCCAGGGCAATTGGGCTCTTATTGAAGCAGGTAACCCCCTTTGATTTGATCCATGCAAGACAACAGTAGTGAGAAAGCTCAAATGTGGGTGTTAAATCTCAAGCAAAATTAAAACCAGAATTCAGCATTGAATCCTTGTAAATATATATTGAGTCCTGCAGAATTTATGTCCTATCACTTGTTTGGCTGATTTCAGTGCTGATAAATCAGCATTTTTCTATTTCATGTCCAGCCAGTAGAAGCCACAATTATTTGAAAGTTTATTGCGGTTACTGACTCCTTTATTTGAGGGTGAGCCACCTTGGGAATGAGTAATAAAACTTACCTTTCTGAAACTGGTAGCCCCTAGATGGCACCCAGTATTTGCAGCCTGTCTCTGTAAAACAGAGCTGTAACTCAATTGTGGACACAACAAGCTCCGTATTTAGGAGGTCAAATACTGGTGCTTGGGATAGCCCTGCTAAGAAAAAGTATGTGCCTCATAGTTTGGAAAAATGTTGTCAAGAGAAATCAATACGAGATTTGATTTTCCAACCATAAAAATTAATATACAGAAAAATAGGTCCCCTAAGTTACAGACAAATAGAAACACCCTTCTACTCAAAGCATAGGAAATGAAAATAAAGCTTTGAAACAATCTCCTTCACTGAACCCCAAACTCCTGGCAGATAGTATATGTCCTTTTAGAGATAATTAAAATGATTCCATCCTTTGTTAACACACTGAAATCTGCACTGTAAAACCCAAGGTCTCTGTTCAGATTCCTTATGGCTGTATTCATTCCCTTGCCAGCATAAAGCCTTTGTAGAAACGCTGCACTTATGCAGCAAGCATGATGTTAAAAGACCCGCCTTGACCTCTCCCAGCTCAGTTTGTCATTCTTCCTGTGGAAGGCAAGTTTTCAATCCCTTAGATAAAGCCATACTTCCCACCACTTTGGATCTGTGCATTCCTGATTGTTTTAACATCTACCCTTGTAAGATAGATCATAACTGTATGGAACTAACATTGCTTAGATGAATAATGGTACTGCGGATTTCAATTAAAGACCATTTTGTATTCAGTGTTAGCATGCTGGTGTAGCCCTTCGTTTTGCTCGTATTTCCGAATGCGATAGTGTGTGTGAGAGAGTGAACACCTGAAAGAGGATCCCCTCTTTACATCCATTTCTTCAATATGACCAGACTCCCCCATTCTAAGGATTCCAGCTATCATTTATTAAATTGCTCTTAAGGATGTTTCCATTCCTTATGGATACACAAAATGTATGTTTGAGAGAGTATGTGCAATGCCTGCTAAAAATTGAGAAGCAGAAGAAACGTAATATAATTGTCAATGTAAGGGTTTCTTCACTGTTTCTTTATCTCCACCAGCAAGCAAAGAGAAAATTATATTAACACAAAATGTCACCCTTGCTACCCCTAGTCTAAACTCAATATATTTTATTAACAAAATTATTTTTAACACATCCATACATACTCTGGAATTGGCTGGCTGAGGAAACAACTAGAGATAAAAGGGATTTCTGGATGCTGTTGAGCCCCCGTGTTTTGCTAAAAGTTACTTGGTTTGAGATATACAGGTAGTCCTCAACTTATGACAACTGAGCCCAGAATTTATGTTGCTAAGTGAGAAATTTGTTCCGTGAATTGTGTCCCATTTTACAACTTTTCTTGCCACATTTGTTAACAACTGCAGTTGTTAAATTAGTAGCACAGTCATTAAGTGAATCTGGTTTCCCCATGACCCTGCAACTTTCACAACTATGATCCAGTTGCTTAAGCATCTGAATTCTGATCATGTGACCATGGGAATGCAGCAATGGTCATAGTTGTAAAATAGTTGTAAGACATTTTTTTCAGTGCCACTGTAACATTGGACACAAAACAAAGTGCTGTAAGGCGAGGACTACCTGTACCAAGTTAAAGTTAATTAATTTAAATTTAACAATAGTGCAGCACTCTTGACTCAACTGATCTACAGTATGTTGCTTTGAATCGCTTAGCCTTTGCAAGCAAATGCCCAAGTGCAGAAAATTTGAGTTCTAACGCCAAACTATTAAAAGAGTATTACACAAGTGTGCACAATTTTTGCCACAACACAAGGAGGAAATTGCCATGCCAATGTCAGATTTGTAATGTTTTGATTTCAAGGTTGTCCCTACAACTACAAGGAATCAAGTTCTTGGTCATTTTGTAATGGCAGCTGTTCTATTTTGAATTAATTGGGAAACCTAGCTTACTGCATCTAGTGGCTTCTTAAATTAAGAGCAGGGAGACAACTCAAACAGCCTAACTGTAGCTCTCTAGAAGAGTTGCTGTAGGCAGCCTTCATTAGCCCACCTGTTTGCACCTAAAACTAGTTAGCTTCCCACTGCTTTTAGCTATTTCAAAAGCAGAGCAGATCTTAAAACATATTCAAGGCCTCCAGATGGGATTGGTTCTTCTGCTGATACCGGTAGCTATTTTTTATTAAAGTTGTTTAATGTCACAAAGTGACATATTAATGACAGTTCCATGGAGTGTCTATCACTATTTTCTACATCTGTCCAAATAGGTAAGATCTGAATGTTTCTCAGTGCAAAACACGTATTCTGCTAATGCAAATGTATTTCAGGAAAGCAAGGTACAACATACAACATACAGTAAAGTTTACAGAAATTCTAAACACTTTAGCTCCGGTAACTACATCTAAATCTTTCAAATGAAAGCCGCGAACTTTTACTATTGGACTATTAGAAATTCTCCACAATGCAATGCCAATATAGAATAGTCTGAGAAAATCCAAATGACAGCTATTTGATATCTTGTCACCAGAAAGCCTTCTGCAGTACTGCAAGAGGCAGCTTTTGCCAACTGTCTCATTGATAGAGGACAACATAAAGCCAATGATGACTTAAATGTTCTTAATATCTTGTTAAAATTTTGAGAGGATTTATACTTTTTGTGCAACTTCTGCAAGGAGCCTTGTATGTTCACATATCCCAACAGTTCGCAGAGTGATATTGTAGAGAAAGCAGAACTATAGTTTTATGGCCTTTTCTTGTCTCATAAAAATGTAATTTGGGGAATAATGCAACGTTTTTCTAATTAACTTATTTTCTTGTATTTTAAGAAGTACTGTGTTTTGTTCAATCCTGCCCTTTTGAGAGCTTCTCAAAAACACTTAAGAATGTAGGCTCCATACAAACTTTTCAAAAATATGGACTTCACTAACCTGGCTTATGCCAAGACAATCAGATAAGCACAATACATATATTTTGCAAAATAGAGAAGTCATTTCCAGAAATGTTCAGTTTCTTACCACTGACTTGTCTAGTAAGAATTTAAATTCAAAACCGTTGGAGGGCTGCAGTTTTCCTTCATCTGCTCTACAGTATTTACCAGTACACTCCAAAATATGTGGTCACTTCTAGAAAACAAAGGTAATCCTACACTCATTTTATTTTCTCAGCTTGTATCTTATTTATATAAAAGAAACCTTGACTTCAATAATAAACTAAAAGTCACTCACACACTACCCCCAGTATTTTGGGATGACTCATGTAAAGATCAAGTTTATGCCATTATGACATCAGCTCCATGTCATAATACAAGCACTTTTTTTAAAAAAAATGCAGTATAGGAGAAACTTAGTAATTGTTAACAGGATAGTCCTCGACCTACAACCATCAGTAACCTTACAGTTACAATAGCACTGAAAAAAAAGTCACTTATGACCAGTTTTCACACTTACATCCACTGCAGCATTCCTACAATCACATTATCAGAATGCTTGACAACTGGCATAAATTTATGACAGTTGCACTGTCCTGAGGTCATGTAATCATCATTTGTAACCCTCCCAGCTGGCTTCTGAGAAGCAAATTCAGTGCAGGAAATCATTTAACAACCAAATGATTCACTTAACAACTACATTGATTGGTTTAAACTGTGGTGGAAAAAAATTGTAAAATGTAGAACAACTCAAACTGTCTTGCTTAGTTAGCAATGGAATCGTTGGGCTCCACTGCAGTTGTAAGTCAAGGATTATCTGCAATCCTCTCAAATGAGAAGGATTAACCATTATTTAGGCTTCACCATAACTCAAACCTACAGCACAGCCATCTGCATTTGAAGGCCAACTGCCCCCTCCCAATTCACCTTCCAATATGGAAAAATTTATTATTCTTTCTGGTTACAACACTGCCCTCCCTTCACCCATGATGGTCACAATTTTGCAAACCATACTAAGAAACTTTTCTGATGTGCTATTCAGAAGTCCGAAGAAATAATAAAGACCAGTGATAAAGACTCAAGAGCACCACACATTTCTATTCACAAGGAAAAAAACTCCAGTCCATCTTTTTATTTTTTTGAAAAATTTCTGACATTACAGAACTAAACTGAAATGTATTAATTCCACTCTTACATTTCATGACATAACAGAAAAACTTCATGAGCCAAGAAAGGGGAAGAAGCTTAAACTAAAATATGAATCAGCATTTTAACAGCTGAACAGAGAAAAGGAATTAAAATGCTGCAATTAAAAAAAAATCATGAATGGATGGGTAAAGCATGTAGAACTGAAAATTTACAAACTAGTTAAAACCTGGAATTGCTGACTGCTCAAAAACTACACAGATGGATCATGAGGATGAACGGCAGAAACGGGTAATGAGTGAGGTGGTGGCATTGTCCTAGCTGCTTCCCATTCCACCAGTCTCCGAAGAAAGCCTACGATGAAAACAAAAGTTAAAGTCTTTTAACAAACATAGACAAACAGAACCAGATTTTGACACAGGTCCAAATTCCACTTTATAACATGACTTTTTTCAACCATAAGTAGTATACTGTTCATAGAAAAATTGTATTTGGCATATGTGGTACTTTTAAACTAATTTTTCAGGAGCAAATGCCCCCCCCCCAACCAAATTAATACAGAAGCAGCCTACAAACACACAAATAGCAATCTTGAACACCTTGTAGTCAGTCAGGGTTTACTGAAACTTTTGTACATTCATCCCCATATCAAGCATGGCTTCCAGTAAAGTCTTAAATATTCAGCAGCCTCTGCACGTGTGCACACTAGCCAAAACAGTCACCAGAATTCAGGTTCACCAGAATTTTTTAGAAATAGACATAGTACTTTGCTTTTATTAGCATATTGAAACGTATAACCATTAAACTGTGACTAGGCTGCCGATTTTTTAGTTCATTTTTATCCTACCTTTATTATTTTTATAAATGGATCAGGGCAGCAAACATATAAAATACTCCCATCTACTCTCCCACGACCCTGCAAGGGGAGTGAGGAAGAATGATTGGTCCAAGTATCCTTCAGCCAATTTTCATGCCTAAACTGGGACTAGAACTCGTGGCCTCCTGGTTATTGCCTATAATATTTGGTTAGGTATTTTCAGGTATTTAGGCAAGATCAGATTTAAGTCAAGTCATTAAAAGCTATCAGAAATGGTTTTGATTTAAAAGAGAAATTTGTTCGCGAACCTCGATTTTCAAATTGTTAAATATAATACATTCCATACTTTTACAGCTGTCTGATGCTTACAGCAAAGGTGGTTCTATTCTGCCTATAAAAATATAAAATTATTTTAAATTGATATTTGCTTGTAAAAAGTCCATAGAGGGATGGGGATTGAGATGGAGAAAGATCTATCTATATATCTATGTGTACATATGTATGTTTCAGCCATGAATTCTCCACTTTGTTACCATCACAAAGACACGTCTTAATCCACTGATTGGTAACAAAGAACAGATTTTACTAATAAAACTATTTTATTTAAAAAAGAACATTAGTTTTCAACCACTTGAAATCTAGGGCTTGAGGTCTGTATATTTAAGCAGAAGCCATGCTATACAAACTTACCTTTTAGGAAGGAGGCTCTCTAACGTAGACTACTAACTGACCAAGAGACTCACTGACAAGCTGCACCCAAATCAATAGGACAAGGGTTAGGCAACACAAATGGGTAAGGCTCAGCTGAATGGGTCTTTGCCACAAATCAGGCCAGAATGGGGTAGAAGAGTGATCAAATTAGACCCTCTATACACTACTGAATAACTGAAACCTCCCAGTCCTTTATTAATAGAATGACCCAAGGCAGTTTCCCCCTGGAGTAACAGTTAAGACTTCTTGGTAGCTGAGCTTCATGTATTTGAAGGATGCCAAGGTTGGGGAAAGCTAATTGGCCATATAAAAGGTCAAAAAAGTAGGATCCCAAGTAAGACCCACCAAAACAAGGGGAAAGAATGGCTCATGCTAACTAAATACAGTAAGAGGTTTGAATACATCCAAGTAGTTCACCGTTATTGTGTTCTTTTTACAGCCTTCCTAAGCTGATTTATGGAAGTAGAACTTCCTGGAGTCCCAACGGGTATAGTGAAGGAGGAAGGCTATCTCACAAAATGGAAGTGTGTCATATCTGAGCAAAGCTGATTTACCCTTCCTTACCCACCCCAAAATATATTCCAGCAAACACTGGAAATTTCCTTCTTTTCTAAAAAGTTAACTTCTCGCTGCATACCCACATTAGTGGATTATGCATTAATACAACTTGACTTTTTTTAAAACCACACTGGTAAGAGCCATCACTTATTCTGGATTCCTACATCAGAAGGGACTGGGGAAGGGTGGGTTTTGCTATGGTGTGTTGAAAAGCAGCATCTCCTCTTGGTTTGTATGTTCTGACCTTTAAGATATAGAACAGACGATTATGTGTAAACTTGAAATATTGAAAAATGAATCTCAAGTAGCTTCTGCTACTTGGCCCTCAATGTGTAGCTGTACCTTGGAGATGAGAGTATGATTCCACATCCCAAAAAGCTGAGACAAATTCAAATCAAATTTACAGATCCAACAATAGATCACTGCTATGAACAAGTCATAGCCCAGGAATAATAGGTTATAGAGAATTAAGGTTCTATCTTGTAACTTCTGTGAAATGAGCAACTTTGGGAGCATAACCCAAACCCAGAAAAAAAAACGTGCTACTAATTTTCCCCCACTATCAACGGAGCCAACTGTTTTAAAATCTGTAATTTTTGCACATACTACATACCACATGCAAAGTGTGCCTGCCTTAATATAATTTGACAGAGTAACATTATTTTCCTGCTGCATCATAAAACTAATTGTGTTAAAGATTGGAAAAATTGTAAAGGTGGATGTGGATGCAATCTTCCTTTAAAAAAAAAATGAAGCCAAATGCAGAATTTTTCTTTAGAAGTCAAGTACTGATATCCACTTCCCAATACTGTAAGTTTGATACAGTTATTACTGAGAACTAGTGTTTGTGCAATGTAACAAATAGCTTCTGGACAACACATCACCATTACTGGTCACAAAATCAATCTCTACAAGACACTATGAAACAAACGGCCAATCCATAAGCTTGGTTAAGAGTGGACAATTTTTACTTAATGTGATTACACTACAGCAGAACAGATTTTTTTTTAAAAAAGTTACAATTGTGAAAGTCAAACTGCAGAAACAATTACTAAAAAAGACTCCTACTATTAAAGAAAAAAAAGATTTGACACAACTGCATAAGTCAGCCAGTTAATGGCCATCCCATCCCTCACAATAGGATCAGATTAGACCCTCCACATCCCTGAATGCAAAGTCCAAAATTATGTAGCCCCATAATCTAATTACCATTTCAAACTTGTTCCAATTTTAATACAAAAGATAAGCACACAATTCTTATCGATTTTAACAATTACCTTTTGTTATTACCTCAACACTTTGAAAAATAATAAGCATTCCCTCTTTTTTTTTTAAACTGCAATGTTCATGTGGCAATCCCAGGCTAAAAATCAAGTGATTCTGATTCAGATGGGAAAATAATATGAGCACCACTAGAGCTCTGCTATTTATTACATTATCCTATTTGTCTGCCTTCTGTTTCCAAAAAGTCCTTATTGGTGGAAACAGGCAACTTACCTGGTCTTTAAAACTAAAAGAGTCTGCTGGGACAAGGGAACCCAACTGGCTAGCTTTGGCAGAAGACTTGCTTTCAAGACAAACTACATGACCTAAGGAGCATCTCTTAAAAGACACTATACACAAGCAAATATTTTCATCAATAATAATGAGGTTTTTAAACTATAGCTCTGGGCTACTCATCTATCAACTTGAGGATTAGATCTTTTATTTCATTTTTAGAACATATTGGCAAAAGAAGGGTGGATTTGCAGCACTAATAAAGCTGTTTACACTGTGCTTGCTCATCTAAGTTCTCCTACCTCCTTAGTGATAACATAGTCCTGGATGTAGAGAAAGCCAGGTGTCTGGGGCACTTGCATTTTTCAGAGACCTATAGCAACCTCTAACAAAATGTACAGGACACACTGTGTGTGCAAAGAAATGTTGTCACATTTCTACCAAACACATGAATGTATAAACATGCTAGCTAGGAATTCTCATGGACAAGCCATGGCCTGAATGGAAACACAGTGTAGAAGGCCTACTACTCCTTGCCTTCAGTTGGCAACTTCACAATTGTATACTGAATGGTTACAGCTTCCCAAGCATACAGCTTAAACACTTCATTACACTCAGGAAAGCTTTCCCTAATACGATAGATATTTTCTGTTAACATTTCTATCAACCCCAAGGCAATACAGCAGCAAGCAAGGATGACTGAAATTTTGGTCCCAAACACTGGGGAGGGGTGTGTGAGAGGCTATCAGGCTGAGGAAAACTATTCTAGGACAATAATTGACATCTATTTAAAGACTTTTAGCCTGGGTGTGCAATGTGATATCTATCAGTTTGCAGTTATATAGTCTGGATCCAATTCAGGCACATCTGTGCACATTTCGTACTGTGATAGCTTTATTACAAGACAAACATTGAGACAGGTTTGACCAAAGTAGCCTCATTGCAACAGCTTAAACCAAGGTATCACAAAATGAATAGTTTTATTAACAAATGCTAGAATCCCATACCCCATCAACCCTTGCCCACCCACCTTATTTCATGTAACAATGCAAACAAAATCTACTAAAGCAACAGCTACAAGCTATATAATCAAGATTACTACTGGACTCCAAAACTGATTAATACACTTGCTCAATTGTCTTTCACCTAGTGGAGATCGGCAGCAAAAAGAAACTCCATTCTAACGAATCACAAGCTCATTTCTCTTTTTGAAGTTTAAAAAAAAAAAAAATCTCTTCCAAGTCTCCTCTACAGGATTCCCCATGGCTGAAAAACAATCTGCTGTTCCTCTAAGGCCACAAGCAGACTCTCAGTAGGGAGAGAATCTCTGTTTTTCCGTTTTCAGTTTGTTAGTAACACATGGCACAGCTGAGGTGGTGGAGGCACCCTTAGCAGCAGACACAACATTTAGAGCCAGGAGAGGGACGGGTTTCATGCCAAGCAGACTGGAGACACAGGGGGCGGTCGGAAGAGGGTTGGGGAGGCTGGAGGGTGCGTCGGAGACCCCTGCTGTCGCAAGCGAGGGGGTGGTGGTGGAGGAGGAAGAAGAAGAAGGGGTGGAGGGTTGAGAGAGGTTGATGCTGAGGTGGTCGGGGATCGTGACGGAGGCTGCCTGGGAGGAGGGTTTAGCGCTTTCTAAACTGTAACAGAGGAAAAAAGGAACAAAAATACGGGTGGGTGGATGGGAACACCACAGAAAAAGCACAGGACACAAAACAGCTTAAATAGCATGAACCTAGTCTGGAAAGGTTTGGAAATAGCATAGCCAGAAGAAAGATGGGATGGGGAGAGAATGCTGGCTGCCAGGGAATCTCAACATTCTCTAGATGTACCAAGGTCCAGTTATAGCCCCGCAAAATATTGCCCCCTGGGTCCCAACCCTAAGCCCCTTATGAATAACGCCAATTGGTTTTGACTTCAGAAGTGGCCATTCTGTTGTTTAATACAGAACTACATAACACCCTTTGAAATTATAGCCAACTATTAAAACAACGTGGTCATGTTTAGTCACAAAAATTCTTCCAGCATTCTTTTCTTTGCCTTCCCAACTGTTATTTCAGATTTAATGCAGACTGCAGTATTCAAATATCTCTTGGAAGTAGCAAAACCAACATTAACACTGTGCTGAGTTCTATAAAATGGTACTATACCAACCAGGAAGTCCTAAATGAATTCCAGGAATTCAGCATTACCTCTTCTCCATATTAATTAAAGAAAACAACTTATTTTGGAGAGGCCATTTAAAACAATGGATTTCATAAAATCAAACTCCAGGGGTAGGGCTTATTTTATTTTAGTCAGAAACAGTTCAATGAATTGTAGGCTGATCTGTGGTTTTTAACCATCTTACTCATTTAGGTCTCAAAGCAATTTGTACTTGCGTAGAAAACAGGATTCAGAAGTTTAATCTCATCCAGAATCACATCTTATGCTCTGGATATGTTTTCTTTCACTTACTGTACCCAGACTACCCAGATAATAAATAGGCAATGGTAGTGATTATTTTCTTTTCACTGAGATGCTTCAGCATTGGCTGTTGATTCTCCTATTGAAGCTTGCGTTCACACATACACACACACAAAAACCCTGCACTGTCTACCAAAAAGATTAAGGCATGTGTAAACATTCCAAGCTTGAATATTCAGAACTTAGCTGAGCGTTTTGGGTTCAAACAAAACATCCAGCATTTTTTAGTTTTATCCCAAACATAGGGCAAATTGGAGCCCTTCATTCCATGTTGGTTTTGAATATTCCAATGCCCCGCAATAGGGCCTGGATTTAGAAGATTTTAAATGGGATTTATTTTTATTTTATTTATTTATTTTATTAGATTTATATACCGCCCTTCTCCCAAAGGAC
>JANHFR010004009.1:258336-271636 GCA_032468015.1 Mimophis mahfalensis
ATATGTAAGCCGCCCCGAGTCCTTCGGGAGAGAGGCGGCATATAAATTCGATTAATAAATAAATAAATAAATAAATTATCTGCAATGCTGAGTTTTTTGTTGGAAACCAGCAGCAAATACTGGTTTTCGGCAAAAAAATGGCGTAAATCACAGTCACGTACACTGCAAATGGTCGTAAAGGTGAACAGGTTGCCAAGCACCCAAAAATGCAGTCATGTGACCAGGGAAGCAGCAGAACTTCAAATCCAGGTCATAAGTACCTTTGGGGGGATTTGTCGTAACTTCAAATGGCCGTGACCAGTCATAAATCAAGGACCACCTACATATGCATATGGGTGCTTCCTTTTGGCACGCTTATTTCTCCCAACGGCTCACCAAAATGAGCAGAGCTTTCTCTCTTGCTCTCCTGCCTGCACTAAGCTCTTGCACATTTTCTGTTCATTCCTACTATGCGCTTTCAATTGTATTTTGTGGCACACTTTGCCTAACTTTACAGATGCAATTCCCAGTGCTATTTTTAATCTACAAAGTCCTCCATCGCTGCTTCTATACATTTTTAGCTGGGCTGCTTACTCTGGACAGAAATGACTGCCTGCTCCTTCCAGTGCATTCATCTCACCATCATTTTTTAATGGTCCTCTGAGCCTTTTAAGTCAAAGGGGAGTGGGCTCATGGGCTATGTTTTTCAGCTATGGCCCTTGAACTATAAGGAATACCAGCTTTCCGGCGCCTTCAGTATTGGCTTCCCAGATTAAAAGACTGAACTGTTCGGGAAGGCATTTAGTGAGCAAATGACCACTATCGTGCTAACTCTATTATTGTACTTTTAGCCAATTAATTATTTTAGTGCTGTGTCTTTTTGCTGCTCATGCTTCCATGCTGTAAATCACTGGAAGTGTTATAAAATTATAATGAATAAATTGCACTTTTTGCGGTGTGGCTCCTTCTGCTATGTGGTTGGGACTGAAAATATATGATGACATTAAAAAGTGAGTAGAACATCTGTAAAGCTGCCTGTTAACTATTTTGCATAACATCTGTCAAAGCATTCCTAGATCACAAACACATTTCTGTTTGCTGTTTAAAATTCAGTTCTTGAGATGCTGAATTCAGTATTATATGCCAGACTCTGAACCTCAAATGATGGGTGTGATCCTGCTAAGATAATTGGTTGTTTAATATGCCTCTGCTATATTGCTATATGCAAAATAGCTTCTTTTTAGAAATAACAGGTTTAAATGTTTTCAATCTGATAAGCAGGGTCTGAGGTATATCTAGTAGTGTTCATTGGATGCTGATGAAATTGGAGTTGGGAATACAGAACAACTCCCACATAAATCAACCAAAAGAAACGATCACAGCACTAAACATGGGTGTTCGGTGTCAGGAGTACTAAGTTACCTTTTCAACATTTTATGTCTTTTTGAAGTCTCAGTGTTTTGAAGTAGGATATTTCAATTCGCCTCAGTTCTATTTTGGAACATCATTAAGCCACTACAGTGTCAGCTATGTTAACTGTAAGGTTTATAGCATAGGACAAATGGATGCAGGAATTTTTAAAAATCATCAAATTATTCTAAGGACTACATAAAACATGATTAAGACATTAGGAGAGTAAAAACATTTTTATTAGGTACAAAAATGAGTAAAATGAGTAGGTGATTTACCATGAGAAAATATTTCATAAAAAGAGCCTTGGTGGTGCAGCGTGTTAAGCACTTAGTGCTTAGCAGCCAGCTGCCTGCAATTAAGGCAAATTCGAATCCCACCAGGCTCAAGATTGACTCAGCCTTCCATCCTTCCAAGGTAGGTAAATTGAGGACCCAAATTGTTGGGGGCAATAAGCTGACCTTGTAAAAATGCCGCTAATAATAAGCAGGCATATACAAAGAATGAAGGCTATTGCTAATTACATTGAATTGTGCTTCTAAAAGATTGTAAGCCTCCGTGAGTCTCCGGAGAAGGGTGGCATATAAATTGGAATAAATAATAAAAATCAGTATCATAGTAGCTAATCTGTTCTTCAGAGTCAATAGAACCTCCAGGTTGAATTTAAAATGTGAAGAAGGGAACAATCCTTCACATACGATTCCAAAAAGATGGGCACAGCTCTTTTAAAGAATTGCAGGCAAGAATTGCAGGCATTCGTGGTCTTATGCATACCAAAACCTCTTTGGGACTCAGATCTGAAATGCTGCATGGCCCTAATTGGAAGATGCATACTGTACATGTAACTGCTTCACTGTTTCCAAGAGCATTATAGGACAAAAATAGGACCGTGAAATGTATACTAGAAAATTAGTGTGCTCAGTTAACCTGTAATAGGCATATGAATGTACTTATTATCACAGCTATTAATGGTAAAGACAAACATATGATGCAGTGGTAGTGAAAATAATGTATTTCCTTAAGAAACGCTGTTCTTCCTCCATCAAATAGGCCTTTGATACCTCCTTGATTTCCAAAGGGACTGAATTCCCCTCATCACATGATCAAAATGTAGACACTTGTAATTACTGCTTATTTAGGACAGTTGCAGCATACCAGGTCATGTGATTGCCATTTGTGCAACCATCCCAGCTGGCTTTTTACAAGCAAAGTCAGCAGAGAAGCCAAATTCACGTAACAACTGTGTGATTCACTTAACAACTGCAGTGATTTGCTTAACAACCATGACAAAAAGATTACAAAATTGAGTGTTACTCACTTAACAACTGTCTTGCTTAGTAACAGAAATTCTGGTCCCAATTATAGTCATAAGTCAAGGACTACCTGTATATAGTTTACGCCAGTGTAATCTGTGTGTGATAGATTGTCTTACTGGAGTTGTATGAATGAAATTATCATTGTAGGTTAATTGCCAATCTGCAATTAAACATTTCTGAAAAATTATATTCATGTATTGGCCCTAACCCTTCTTTTTAGAACTTGTTCCTATGTAGTGCCATTAGTCACCATGATGGTAATTTTCCTTGCTTGTAGAAGAAATTTTTGAATTTTACCTCTGGCTGTCATACCACAAGGTGAGATTTGTGAAACAGCTAGAGTGAAATGCAAAACTACTTGAATTTCAAGTTTTTTCACATTTTTGTTCCTGGCTTTGAAATGGGGACCTTTTCCATAGTTTACAAGACATGATTTTTTCCAGTAAAAGAGCTAGCTTTTTGTATCTCAGTTATGTAGCCATGATGCAGTTTACCAAAGTATACAAATTCTAAATTAACTACTTAACAGAGAGTTGGAAGGGGCCTTTGAGGTCTTCTAGTCCAACCCCCTGCACAAGGGGGAGACCCTATACCAGGGGTGTCAAACTTGATTTCATCAGGGTTCTGTTTGATCTTGGGAGGCCGGATTAGCATGGCTGGGGTGGGTGTGGCCAGAGTGGGCGTGGCAAAAGTGGGCAGGGCCAGCTTGATGTCACTCCTGTCGGGGGGCACCTGTGGTGCCCAGGCAGGGTTAGGGATCATCCTGCAGCCTTCTGCTGGTGAAAATGGAGCTCCTGAGCTCCATTTTCACTGGCGGAGGCACTGCAGGCTGGTCCTTCGCTATATCCAGGGCAGGCCCACGGGCCAGATATAAGCACCCCATGGGCCAGATCTGGACCACGGCCTTGAGTATGACACTTGAATTTTAGACTAACAAGAGCTATAAGGTACCTATCTTTTTCTTTGTTACTATTAGATTACAACTCAAGGCCAAGAAAAAATTAAAGCCTGCATTACAAGTAGGAGATACCCTTCTGATCTTTCCAAATCCACATATCACCCTACTTAAATATATTTATCGTATGTAAGTACGTTGGTCTATTTCCATCCTTAGGATTAGATGATACTGAAATTAAGACGGGAACATTTTTGCTTGGTAGCTTTAGCTACATGTTTTTTGATGAAATATAGCCTATACCATTCTGGATCAATGGGTATCCAATCTCTTTTGAAAAACCTCCAGTGATAGAGCATTCACAACTTCTGAAGGCAAGCTGGTTCCACTGGTTCCACTTAACTGAAACTGGTAAGGACAAATGTAAAATTGAGAGCAGGTTTTATGTGGCATGCAGTCATTAATTATATGAATGGGAATTATCTAATAGGAATATATAACATTCACTTTGTGATAGTTACATCACTTTGTGATCCTTATACCTTAGGAAAACAAGATCCTTAGGCAAAAAGTTGCCTAATTGCTAAGAACATTGAATTGTGCTTCTACAGATTGTAAGCCGCCCTGAGTCTCCAGAGAAGAGCAGCATATAAATTGGAATTTTTTAAAAAAAGGGGGGGGGGCTGGCAGCTCACCTGAGACAAGGTGATAAAGGATAACTATCAGCAAGTGCCCAAACTTTGTAGCTAATTTAACCCAAGAAAACCTTTCAAAATGTCTGACAGGCAGAAGAATAGAGTTATCTATTCTTTGGGATCCAATCCTATGGTTTTCACTTTAACTGCTATATAGCCCCTGCTTAAGATATCTGCAGCTTCTCTCCTAAGATTGTTAAAAATGTGTTTTCCCTTTTTTTTTTTTACCATGGCAGGACTTTAGGTGTTTTACATGAAAACCTTGATAATTCCAAAATGCATTTGCACACCCTACCTGTGAATTTCTTAGCAGCAGGAACCAGAGTACATGAAGTTCTGGTCCAATCTGTCAAGGTTTTCCCTATCTGTTTAACTATACAGGTAGTCCTTAACTTATGACCACACTTGGAACATGAATTTCTGTTGCTAAATAAGGCAATTGTTAAGTGAATCACACCCAATTTTATGACCCTTTCATGCCCTGGTTGTTAAGTAAATCACTGCACTGCACTGTCAAGTAAATCAATGTTGTTAAGTGAATTGTGTTGTTATTAAGCAAGTTTACCTTCTCCCATTGACTCTGCTTGTTGGGAGCTGGCTGGAAAGGTGTGAACTAGTCACATGACCCCAGGATACTACAACCATAAATACATGCTCAAATTTTGATGCTGTGGTGGTAGTGTGAAGAAGGGTCATGTCATTTTTTTCAGTGTTGTAACTTTGAACAGTCACTGAACAAATGATTGTAAGTTGAGAATTACCTGTACATGTGCCATTACAGTGCTGAGAATGTAATATGACAATTGGCAATGGTAATAGATATGGACAACTTTTTTATAGGTTGCCTTTATTGAAAAAGGCATTGATCTGCAAGCTCTGTTCTTCAGTGTTTAATTTCAACTCATTAACCTACTTTATGGTTAATTCAGTGCAAAAACAAAGGCAATTGTTAAGTGAATCACACCCAATTTTATGACCCTTTCATGCCCTGGTTGTTAAGTAAATCACTGCACTGCACTGCACTGCACTGCACTGCACTGCACTGCACTGCACTGTCAAGTAAATCAATGTAAAGGCAAGTGATACTTTCTGTGGTGGCGCAGTGGTTATAATGCAGTACTGCAGGCTAATTCTGCTGACTGCCAACTGCCAGCAGTTCCGCAGTTCAAATCTCACCAGGCTCAAGGTTGACTCAGCCTTCCATCCTTCCGAGGTGGGTAAAATGGGGACCCAGATTATTGGGGGCAATAGGCTGACTTTGTAAACCACTTAGAGAGGGCTGTTAAGCACTGTGAAACAGTATAGAAGTAAGTGCTATTGCTAGCTGGGAAGATTAATTATTAATTGAACTGTCTGTAAGCATTTTTTCATAGAATGAATTTCACTGGATCCCAAACCACTTTTGTCACCCTATTGGTTGAAATGTATACTTAAGCATGTAAGGT
Organism: Mimophis mahfalensis; assembly: GCA_032468015.1. Taxonomy (NCBI): domain Eukaryota; kingdom Metazoa; phylum Chordata; class Lepidosauria; order Squamata; genus Mimophis; species Mimophis mahfalensis. The sequence continues at coordinate 264,077 of JANHFR010004009.1, forward strand.
ATAGATAAGTGAAGCAACAAAGAGATGAAATAAAAAGCAATACCTGTCATGCATTGAACACGATTGGGGAACTTCTATAGAAATAGATACAAGCTGTACATTTTATTCCTCTGCAGTCCCCATTCAGTGTGCCTTGCATCTTGCCCAGAACCTTGTGCCAAAATACCCTTCAATGCCCCATAGAGACTAGATTATAATGGTCTATATTTGGCAATATCCCCAAATTCAAAATGGACTCCTGTGGCCCAATTGCTATTTGTGATTGTAATAAGAAGGTAAAGTGTCTCTGCAACTCATCTTTTCAGTCCAGTTTCTTTGGACATCTTTGACTCAGGTATTTAAAAAAGTCACCATTTGAAGAAGCAGAAAGAATGTACAGTACATAACATGATCATAAAAATAAAGGTCTGATTCTTTTCTGAAGTGGCTGTTTCCTTGAGCAGCAAACTAGTATATCTCATTAAAGAGATTTGTCATATGAAGCTATATCAGAATAACAGAATAACAGAATCATAAGGGTCCTTGGAGGTCTTCTAGTCCAACCCCCTGCTCAATCAGGAGACCCTATAACATCCCAGCCAAGTGGATGTCTGGCCTTTTTTTTAAAAGCCTCCAGTGATGAAGCACCCACATTTTCTGTGTTGTACAACACAGTTGCATTATATACATCAGTACATGTCTGTTGTAATTTCTGGATTGTACATCTGTGTTGCAGCAATAATACATATCATTTAAGGATAATGTGACTTTTTCTTACATACAATTTATCATTCATATTATAATATAATTTTACTGTGAAACCCATCCATGCCAATAACTGAATGGTCTCAGTGGAAAATATTATCTGTTGCCTTCACATTTTTGTTGCACTAAAATCCATCTCCGCAGAAAAATGCTTAAATTCTGTTTTTCTTATTCTGAGGACAAATGGGCAAATCTTCATACCATAAGTAGTCCAATGATTAGGAGGTTCCATGATCTCTTATAAAAGTATTTCATTATTGTAGAAAGGAAGGGTTGTTATTGGGTTTTTTTTACTTCTAATGGGCAAATACTTATTATTCTTGGGGGAAATAGTCCACTGCTTCTATAAGTAGGATGTGGTTTATGATCCTGCCTGTATTTCCTCTGCCCCAGTTTACAGCATTCCTAAATTTCCTTTTGCCTTTTTTTGCTTTTTCTCTCTTTTCCCACCACTAGGAAGAAGTGCAGTATGGCTCCAGTTCCCTGGCTATGTTGATGGACCCTTGGGATAAATTTGGAAATTCTAATCCAGTCCTAGAATCAACTTCTCCCAGAAGCGCTGAGAACAGTTTGGGAAGAAAACCTTACCTTTTGGGAGCAGAGTCTTTTGCTCAAAAACTCTGGAGCACCGAAGGCATGGGAGATTCCTATGCAGCCACTTTCCCCAATGGGAATGGATTGATGTCTCCTTCCGCAAGCCCACAAGCTTCCACCACTTACAGCAATGATTATAGTCCTTTCCCCCATTCCTTCCCAGCCTCACCCACAACTCAAGATCCTTCTTCGTTGCTGGTGCCTAAGGGGCATCCATCCCCTGATTGCCTCCCCAGTGTCTATACCTCCTTGGACATGGCACACCCTTATGGCTCCTGGTACAAAGCTGGCATCCACCCAGGCATCTCTAACAGTTCTAGCAACCCTACGGCTTCTTGGTGGGATATGCATTCCAACAGCAACTGGCTGAGTTCTCAGCCACAATCCGATGGACTCCAGAGTTCCTTACAGTCCATGCCAAGTCAGGCGCCCATCAGCCCGCAGCTACCCAGTTACACTTCGGAGTTCACAACTTTGAATCCTGCTCCTTACCCTGCAGTAGGCATTACTTCTTCATCACACCTTCTCCCTTCAGGACAACATGTGCTGCCCCAAGAAATGTACAAACCCAAGCCAGTGGCCAATAACTCCCTGATGGAAGGGGGGATTGCCTTGAAGTCTGGAAGAGGGGGCTCCTTTGGCAGCACAGCTGGCAGGTCCACTTGTGACTGCCCTAACTGCCAAGAACTAGAGCGGCTTGGGGCTTCGGCAGCCAGCCTGCGGAAGAAGCCCATCCACAGCTGCCACATCCCAGGCTGTGGAAAGGTCTATGGGAAAGCCTCACATCTCAAAGCCCACCTGCGGTGGCATACTGGGGAACGTCCTTTTGTCTGCAATTGGCTTTTCTGCGGCAAACGTTTTACGCGCTCAGACGAGCTGGAACGCCACGTTCGCACCCATACCCGAGAGAAGAAGTTTACCTGTTTACTCTGCAACAAGCGCTTCACCCGTAGCGACCATCTCAGCAAGCATCAGAAGACCCATAATGAAATGGGAGTGGGCAAACCCCCGGAAAGTGAAGCTGAGCGAGAAGAGGTTGCTGCAGGGGCTAGTTCTCCCAGCGCGGTAGCCCTTCAAGATGGCCTGGCTGGAGAGGAAAAAGATGCCACCAGCCCTGAGCAAAGCAGTCTCCTGGAAATCTAACGGGTACTGGGTGGTGCTCCAGCTTGCTTACTTCGTGCCATCTCCACCATTCTTGAGTGCTTCCTGCTAAATAATTTATTTGTGGATGAAACACAACCGCTGTTGCTGTTAGCTGTTCCTCTAGCTAAGACTGTACCTTAGGTCAAGCTTCCCTAACCCCAGTCCAGAAGCCAGATTCAGCTGGGACCTCAGAAGGTCTACGACTTTGTAGCTAAAGACTCAGCTAGGCAAAATCTGAAGCTACATCCTCTATCATTCTTTAAGCTGTTGAAACCAAAATAGCTACCCCTTATGCGATCACTTGGATAACGGCCAAAACGTTGAACTTGTAATATCATGTGTAGGACTAGCCAAGTAGCAGGCTGGGCAGGACTGAAATAATTTTTTCTCAGGGTATGTATAGGAATCACTTTCCATCTCATGTAAACCCACTGAGCATATGATTCTGAGCAGCTCTCCTAACTTCTGGCACTCACAGGTGATGGGAAAAAAACAAGGGCCTTCTTTGAGATTAGAGCACTGTATCTGCACCATTGAATGTGCCCTTGATCCCAGACTCTAGTGCAATCTCTTACTCATAAGATAATAGTCAAATAGTCATCTAGCAGTGAGATGGGCAGCAAAAAAAATTGATAAGTATATAAATTAATAAGTTGGTTAGCTTCAGATGCTGAATGAGGGCTTATTTTATAGCTTTAACAGCTGCAAGGAAAAAGAAGTTTTATAAGGAATGGCTCTTCAGGTGACCGATAGCATTGATGAGAAAAGCCACAGCTGGTAAAACTGTGCCTATTTGTCAAGCTCTTCAAGATTTGTAAGCCCTGGCAGGATCCATATATGGAATTTTATTACTGAGCCTCCACCCTTTCTTTAAATAAACTTGGAAGCTACTGGTTAGAAATTGTTGCTTCAGTAAATATAAAGGGATTTTTTGCTATTAAAATCCCATCCTATGGTATTTAAAATTAAAAGTCTTGGTTCTGGGCAGTGGTAGGCCTTAGGTAATAATTTGGAAGGACAAATTAGCAGCCAATTATACAGCCATCACTTTACCATCAGTATAAACTGGCATTCTATTTTCCATTGATCTCTGTCCATATTTTTTTTTTTTTTTTGATGCAAGGATTGTGCAGTTGTTTGGGTCATGCAGTGATCACTCCAAAGAAGGTTTTGGCATTTTGTGGGTATGCCAAGAGCTAATTTGGGCCATATTCAGAATATTAGGGACATGACCGTATACAGTATAAATATTCCACTGAAGTGCAGAAATGGAGAAATTTAGTGTTCATTGCTTTGTCAAGGTAAAGGCTGTTAAAGAGGAAAACCGAAGCTCACAAGATGTCCCATATAGGTGCTACAAGGCTGTTTTGAACCTTTCTCTTCCCATATATTTAATCTAGAAATATATTTATCCTTAAATTATGATGAAAAATAAATAGAGGTGAGGAGGTGGCTGGATTCTCCAAAAAGCCTCTAACCAAAGGCATCTATTTTCTGATCAGAATTGTCTCTCTGTTAATTGCGAAAAGGGCTTTTCTTGTGCAAAACAATGCCATCTGCAACTTGCTCTGTTCTTTTTAGTTGTAGCTTCATATTTCGGGGGAGAAATGGAATATTTATCATCTAAAATGCTTTTTGTTTTAAGTTCTGTTCATTTTTGATTTAAAAAAAGTTTCAGGTGGATTTGGGAACACTTGTTAATATTGGATATTTTGAGAAGCAAATTCTCAATATTTGAGTGTTCTCATTTTTGGTAGGGATCTACTTGGTTTAGCAAACCAACTATCAGCAGCTTAAGTGTCAGAGAAGGAAATCCCTGGCACAACTCTCTATTATTTTGGGTCATTGTTCTTTTTCAAAAGTCTAATATCTGTGGACCTATGTGGTTAAATGCTTCCCGTGTTGCTTTGATCTGTTTGCTTTTGAGCTCAGGTAAAGGCCATTGGATAAAAAAAGAAACTCACATGGTTAATTACCGACAAGAGGTCATTGCTAGAAATCAAAATTCTTGTGTCGAGTTCCCCCTTTCCATTTTGCAGTATTTAGGCACACTATTTCTACTGAGTTTCTGCGTGCTGCCCCCGCTTCCAACATCATTAATTGGCTTCTCAAAGGGAACCTCAAGTGTGATTAATTCACAACATGGAGAAACTCTAAAGGTTTTGAGACAGGGGAGTTACTATTAACTAGTTGCTTCAGAAGTGCAAATCTTCACTCTCTGTTGTTTGCCTGCTCAGGCAGCTCACATAGAAACTCATCTTTGCTTTGGATTTTGCTTATTTTTAATTTAAAAAATAAATAAAAAATATAAGCTATGTTGGGGGAAAAAAGAATGCTGAAAGAAACTGGATCCTTATGTATGGAAGTACAATCCAATCTGGTGCTACTGTACCACATTTCTAATAAAGTGGCACTTTTACTGCCTGCAAAGTTACTGCTTTTCTGGAGCCTTTGTAGCTGCTCACAAGTATGCAAGCTGGGGGACCTTCTATAATATAGAGTCTATATCAACACTCCCCTGCCCCAATATTCAAATACACTCACATTTCCCTTCCGCAACTCACAAGAATTGCAGGAGTCAAAAAGTGTGTAGAACAATATATCCTCCTCCTCCTGCAATGCCCAGTCCACCCACCCAGAGCAGGGTTTCCCAAACTTCACAAGTCTTAAGTCTATGAGGACTTCAACTCCCAGGATTCTCCAGCCAGGACTTAAATGTTCTCAAGACTGAGAAATGCTGATCACTGGAGCAGGGGGGTCTCCAACCTTGGCAACTTTAAGACTTGTGGACTTCAGCTCCCAGAATTCCTCAGCCAGCCAAGGTTGGAGACCTCTGCCCTAGAGTGTGACTGAACTGTGAGGTGAGGCAGTTTTGTCTTTGTAGTGGTAGCATCTTTGCCCTTGAAGTCAGTTGTCTTAGAATTGGCTAGGGAGGCAAGCATTGTCTCTAGGGGTCACAGAAAGGCTGAGTGGGAGTCCCCTGCTTTTAGTTCCCATGGCCAGGGAGGAATTGCACTTCACAGGACAATTGCCACAAGCTGTCCTTCGGGAAATGGTGACTACTGCAGCTCCCAGCCTCCCTCCCAGTTCACCCCTTTGGAACAAAGACCTTCTGTCAGCCGGGCTTTCACAAGAGCACAATAGACTTTTGTGAAGAGACAAACTCTCATCAGAAGGAAGGGCAATTACAGCCAACACCAGCCAGGCTGGACTTTGATTCCTTGAGGTTCACTATATTGCCATAGTTCATATTTGAGAATAAGATGCCCCTTGGAAGTTTTCTTCCTGTCTAGGCTTACTCATAATCTCAATACCAGTCTAAGGCAGGTCACAAAATGGCCCCTCCAGCTGTTTTTAAGAAATCCCAGTCACTGTGCAGATTCCACTGTCTGAGATAGGCCAGAGGTGGTATTCAGCCAGTTTTGACAGGTTCCGGAGAACTGGTAGCGATAATTTTGACTGGTTTGGAGAACTGGCTCTGATTGGCTGACACCGGCAAATGCCACCTCTGATTGGCCAATAGCATAGCCTCGTCCACTAAGCCACGCCCACAGAACTGGTAGTAAAAAAATTTGAATACCACCACTGAGATAGGCTGCTTCATCCTGTCATAAAGCTGGGGCAGCCCTTTGTTATTTTTTTATTTTTTTATTTTTTGGAAGTATTAAGCCTCTCTGGCTAATAAGCACCCAAAATGCTGGTAGAAGGTTGTTTTTCTAGCAGTACAAGAAAAAGCATTGGAATATTGGAAGTGGGGAATGGAATCTCCCATAGGAGGGCAGCTGAATGTCCCTGGGTAAGTAAGTGCAATGGAAAATCTGTTTTCAAACAGGACATTTTAAAAAAATATATAAAATTCTGGGAACGAACAGGTAGCCTTCACTTCCTGCCTGTCAGCTTTTCAAAACTTGGCATGTCACAGTTAGCAAGTGAATACTTTGCTAAACAGATTGTTGGCCTTGACCGGCAGGATACTAAGTAAGTAACCCGCACTGTTTAAAGCTGTTTCAACTGTTTGGTATGTTTTCTTGACTTACAGAATAACAAAATACCATTTACAGGTAGTCCTCAACTTAAAACAGTTTGTTTAGTGACTGTTCAAACTTAAAACAACATTGAAAAAAAGAGACTTATGACTCTTTTTCACACGACCATTGTAGTGTCCCTGAGGTCATGTGATTAAAACTCAGACACTGGATAGTTGGCTCATTTCCCAAAGTCAGTGGGAAAGTCAGATTCATTTAACAACTGTGTCACTAACGTAACAGTTTCAGGGATTCATTTAACAAAACTGGTGCAAGAAAGTTCACAAGATGGGGCAAAACTCACTTAACAAATGTCTCACTTAACAACAGAAATTTTGGGCTCAACTGCAGTTGTAAATGTGTATGAGATTAGGAATGTTTCACATATATTGCCACTGTGAAGCTGTAATCAAGTAGAAAGCCTCTGCTATACGGGCCTATAAAAAAGTCTCTTGGAGAGGAAATGCAGGATAAAAATTGAATAAGAGTATAACACCAGTGTGAGCATCACCATGGCTTTATGAATTACATCTGGGAAACTGGATTATAGACAAAGAATTCTGTAGCAATTCCTGCTTCCTTTCTGCAGAGTGACATTGTTCCAAGATTTCCTAGGAATAAATCTGAATCTTAATGGGCACCCATCACCAGCTTATACAGAGCTGCATTCTAAAAGTTGCTTAATTTAGTCAGCTGCTAACTAGGCATAATTCTTACTTGTTGGATCTTGCAGAGCATAATAAGGCTCATCGGCACTGGACTCAAAGAGGAAAAGCACCGAGAGAGCTAATTGAACAACTCTCAGCTACTCCTTAAACCAGCTGCATCTTTTCTCAAAATTATATGGTTGATCACATCTGAAGCACAGTCTTGGGGAAAGCTATGTTTGATTTCAGGAATCATCAACTGGTAATATAAAAGACCCTGGTGTACAGTGGTCCCTCTACTTACAAATTTAATCGGTTCCAAATGCACATTTGTAAGTAGAAAAATTTGTAAGTTGAAAAGCGGTTTCCCATAGGAATGCATTGGAAACGGATTAATTCATTCCGGA
>JANHFR010004010.1:0-10070 GCA_032468015.1 Mimophis mahfalensis
ATTCTATTCTATTCTATTCTATTCTATTCTATTCTATTCTATTCTATTCTATTCTATTCTATTCTATTCTAAAAACAAACATGCCAAAGATTCCTAATTCATTTCTGTTACTTCCAGGTAGGATCAGGAAAATCCCTAGCTGAATCAATGGCACCATTTGTTGTCGTTTTCAACCATGATTCAAAAGCATCACATTCATTAGTTACCTAGCTGGGCCTAGAGTAGGTTCTGCTTCCCTTCAGAGAGAGCGATCATGAGGAAATTCCAGGGCTACCACAGACTGGAATGGGATTCCAGTCTGTGGTAACCAGTTCCAGATTTCATTGCCACTGCTACAACCACAGCAAAATCCCTAATAAAACATATGACCATTGTCATGAGTTGGTCCCTCAATGACTAGGATCAGGCCCAAGGCTTTCATGGTGACCATTAACTCCCAAGCTGCCTTAGAGTCAGCTCCTAGAGAAGGCAAAGGGAAGTCTCCAAGGAGAATAGCCTGGGGAACATCACTGCCAATCCAGCCACGGAATCAAGGACCTCAGCCAGAGAGGTTGGTACACAATTAAAGCCACACTCAGCCATGGACTTGATGAGTTTGAACCAGACATTCTTTCTCATCCCAGCTTACCTCACATAACAGTGATGGTTCTGGGGGAAAATTGGGGGAAGGAGTGTTTTGTTTACTGTCCTGAGCTCCTGGAGAATAGGATGGATTTAATCAAACAAACAAATAAACATAGACATTGATACACGAAAGGGTGACCCTGTGAATTAAATGCTAAAGTGAGCTCAGCATTTCATTCTACAGTTTATCATCCCTATTGCATTTCTTTAAACCCTTGGAAAGCCCATTGTTTCCCTTATTTCTGTCCCTTTTCACTTTTCCCCACAAATTGCAATATCTGAAATATTTGAAAATCATAAATGACGTAACCACTAGATTCAAGTGAAAAACACAAGTTATGCATTTCTTTCTTTGTTATTTTAAAAAGAAGTTGAGTTGATCAGATACAGCTTTTGACAAGACTATTTTGCAAGTCCACATATGTCCTTCTGTATCTCAAGTAACCAGCAAAGTGTGAAAAACACTTTAACTAGATCACAAGGGTGGCTCTATTACTCTTTTTAAAATCTCCACTTGTGTTCCTGAGTGATGATATCATCTACCACAAATCCATACAGGAATCTTTTTTTCCTTCCCTCTTACTTTTTAGTCAGCTTTCTCTTCCTTTGAAACAGAATACTTTTCCACTTCATAGCGTAAAGTGGCAGAGAGAAACAGCTCACAACTGAATATTTAGGGGCTTTCCAAACTATTCCCAAGCTATCAAGATATTCCCAAGCTATCATTTGAATGTTGTACTGATGCCAGCTCTCTTTAACTATTAAGAGTAATTAAAATACTCATTTAACTACTGCCCCTGAATTACTCTTAGAGTAATTCAGGGGCAGTAGAGGGAATGAATAAAAAAAGAAAAGCTGCTCACATGTGACCGGTAGCCAGTTAAGGGGGAAAAATAAGCCCACCTTTCAAATTAGCTATTGAAATTAACAAGGGACTAAATCTCTCTCACACAAAAAAAACACATATGCAAGTCTCTGCCTCTCCTTTTACCTAACAAAGTGTAATAGCCACATGGGAATGGGAAATTTGAATTGTTTCCCCTGAGGAAGGATGTGGGAAAGCTGTATTAACTGTTAAGAACATGTGGGGGCATTGGAAAGAGGAATGTAGCTTTGAAATGTTTAACTTATTCAATGTATGATATAATTGGTGGGAAAGCAGACAAGGGACTATATAAGAAGCAATCTAGGTAGAGATGTCTGTCTTTCTTTTATCTACTGATGAGCAAATCTCTTTTGTTTTACACCTTTATTGTTCCGGAGACAAACTTACCTATTCTGGCTTAAAGTTCTTCAAAACTCTGAAATACAACTAAATGCAGTTGTATTCTTCTATTTACAAATGATTTCTTTTCATAGTTCTAATTACATTGGGTATTGATCTGCTAGCGCAGGAGTGTCAAACTTGATTTCATTAAGAGCTGCATCAGGGTTGTGTTTGACCTTGGGGGACCCAACGGGGGCATGGCTGGGGACCATAGCCAGCTCGACATCACTTGTGTCAGGGGTGCCTGTGGTGCCCATGGGCTCTGCCAACAAAAAAAGGCTCTCGAGCTCTGTTTTTGGCTGCTACGGTCTCCTGCAACCCTCTGCCAGTGAAAATGGAGTTTGGGAGGGCAACATGCAGCCTCCCAAGCTTCGTTTTTGCCGGCAGGAGCACCGCAGGCCAGTGTTTCCAGGGTTGCCCCATGGGCCAGATCTAAGTACCCCATGGGCCAAATCTGGCCCACGGGCCTTGAGGTTGACACCTCTGTGCTAGTGTATCAGTGTCCCCACAAATATTATTGATGAAATTTGCTATAAAAATACATAAGGTGGTGCTTCAGCAGCAGATGCATCTCAATAAATTCATTCAGGAAAATAATCTTAATAATGACATTGACAAGATGGGAAAGGCAAAGAAATGTAAAGTGTAGAAGCTGAACACTCAGTGAATTCCAGTTACTCACCTTGTAGACAGCTTAGAAATGAAAACTGAAGTATAGAGGATTGTTAAGATGTATGCTTCCAGGTCAGAAAAACAGCAAATACATTGCAATGTCAGAAACTATGAAAAGTACAGGTAGTCCTCTACTTAAGACCACAATTGAGCCCAAAATGTGTGTTGTTAAGTGACACATTTAAGTGAATTTTGCCCCATTTTACAACTTTGCTTGGAATAGTTGTTAAGCAAAGCACTGCAGTTTTTTTTTTAAATTTCAATTTATATGCCCCCATTCTCTGGAGACTCAGGGTGGCTTACAATCTTTAGAAGCACAATTCAATGTGCTTAGCAATAGCCTTCATTCATTGTATATGCCTGCTTATTAGCAGCATTTTTACAAGGTCAGCTTATTGCCTCCAACAATCTTAGGTCCTCAATTTACCTACCTCAGAAGATGGAAGGCTGAGTCAACCTTGAGCCTGGTGAGATTCAAACTTGCCTTAATTACAGGCATTTGACAGTTAAGTGCTAAGTACTAAGTGCTTAACACGCTGCACCACTGAGGCTCTTGAGTTGATAATTTAATAACACAGTTGTTATATGAATCCCTTTCCTCCATTGACTTTGCTTGCCAGAAGGTCGCAAAAGGGGATCACATGACACTGGGACACTGCAGCCGTTATAAACATGAACTAGTTGCCAAGCATCTGAATTTTGATCACGTGACCATGAGGATGCTGCAAAGGTCTTAAGTGTTAAAAAATGGTCATAATGTTTTTCAGTGCCATTGTAACTTTGAATGGTCATTCAATGAACTGTTGTAAGTCAAGGACTACCTGTATCTATAGTTCCAGCTTCTGCTTCTAGTTTTACCATTTCTGATTAGGATTTATAAATTCTTTTCTTGTTATGAACTGTACAGGATACAAGAGCCAGTTGTCCAGACCGAGAAATTAAAAATCCACAGAGAATAGCCAGGAAACAAGATGGGCAAATAATCTTTCTATTATTATTTATCTTAAAAACTTATTAAAGGATGGATAGATCCCTTGTTCCACATAATTTATTTCAAAATAACACAGTTTCAAAATGTTAAGCAATTTGCATATAAAATGCCTGCCATCCATAACTGCCTGCATCCTTAATAATCAATCTGAGAATAAATACAACCAATCAGATTTTACCCACTGATAGTTTCCTAGGTAACTAGTAGGAGTAACTGACAAAGATTGGGCACAGAGGAAATAAATGAATATAACAGTCTCTATCTAACTATCATATATCCATGCATCCCATCCATTCATAATCCTGCAATACTTGACTTTCCCCCCCTTCATCTTGCTTTAGTGGAGTAGTCAAAAAGGTTAAGATAGCATTGACAAATAGAGGGTGATACCAAACTGAGACAAGTAATCAACAAAACAAAGTCAAAAAAGAAACAAGTGGTAATCTATTAAATTGTTCCTAAAAACTCACATTTCCATAAAGCTGATGGCTTCAAGCAGCCTTTCATGTCATCCAAGTGGATTGGAGTGTAATTTCCCTAATCATCAGCAATAATGGACTAATCTAATTCTAGAAATGACACTACTACTTTTTATACTTCCTTTGCACAGAGCCTCAGTGTTTCCTTCCCTCTATTCTTTTTTTCTCTTCCCTACTGCAAGCCTTTTGTGGAGCAGGCTTATTGTATTTCTAAATGGCTATATAAGTTGCTGTATCAATATGCATTCTAGTGTGTATTCACTTATGAATCACTGGTGATTTCAGGAAAAAAAGAAAAGGCATTTTTCCTCCATAAGTTATGTCAGTGAAAGAAAAAGTAGCCTGTTTTCTGTTCATAAAACCACTCTGTGAAATTAGCAATTGTTCTTTTGCTGGAGTGGATCATTATAGTACAATCTGATAGATCAGCACTGTAGATAAATTAGTACTTAAGCCTTAAATGTCATTGCAAGGTGGAAGGAAGGTTTCCTCAAGCCACTCCTAAAGAAGAAAGGGGGAAAACAGTTTAATTTTGGGTTTTTTCCCCTTCTTCTGAAGTTGTTTAAAGCCTCAGAGAATGCTTCTCTTTGACAGCCTCTGAGGAAAGCTCCCCCTTTGAAGCTGTTCATGAACAACACACCTGTCCCACCAGGAGAACAAAAGGTCTACACCTTTTGCTTCTGCAGCTGCCTACCCTTCAGCTGGAACTTCCTTCGCCTAGAGGACATAGAAGAGGAGTCCTCGCGAATGATGTCAAGGGTCTCACAAGGGGACTGTTGTTGCCTGCATTGTGCAATGTCATCTCTTAGAGGCACTGTCCATTGGATTTTTTTTTTATTCTTATGCTCTACCTGTGTCAAGCGATGCTGCTGCACAGGCCAATGAAATTAGTTCTGATGTTACTACTTTGTGTTTTCCACTTGTAGAATATCTCAGTAATTTTTTCTTTGTATGGGGCAACCTAGTGTCTATCTATTCAGAAGTGAGTCCCTTTGAGAGCCCAGTGGCCTATTCCTGGTCAAAAGGTAGTATGATTGAGGCCTTCTTAAATAAAATGAAATAACCCAAGCAGAATCAGAAAGAACTCATGGCATTTGTAGTTTCTGAAAAACAACAAAAGCTTCAATCATTGTCTTATAATATATCAATAAAATAACATTAAAAAGATTTGGGCGTCATACTGCCGGCACTGCACTTCACCAAGACTAAGTAGGTTGACCTACAAATCTCTTCTACTTCTAAGCTACTGCTCAAGCAAATAAAAAGCACCTGAGATCTTGGATATGAAGGAAAAAGTCAGCTCTAAACTGCAGACTGGTAGCATATGACTGTCAATTTACCATTATCAGGTTGCTGTTGTCCTTCATCTCCTGTAAAAAAGGAGACCATGAATCCACAGGAGGAAGAAAAATTCCCTGTTAATAAAATGGACCTTGAAACAGCCTACTTACCCCTCCCCCCAAAACATCTCTTTCTTAACACTTGAGATGAAGGAAGAAAAATACAAACAAATCTATGTGGATTAACATCAAACCAAGTGCATCTCCTTCTGTTGTTGTTCCATAGCAAGATTTTACTGTCTTGAGAAGTTTGTGATAGATGACAACCAACAGCCCAAAGCATATCAATAGAAGTACAATTCTCCCTGTGAACTGTAGCCCAACCAGAGGGGGAACATGGTGGGGGCACATATATATGGACCTCTTGCCTCACATGAAGAGAGTCTGAATCCATGTGATTAATTCAAGGAGAATATTTCATCGACAGAAGGGGAGCTGTTCAAAGGTGCAGTGTCTAGACAGCAGCATGCTTTCTGTGCATCTCCTAATCTGCTAGAATTGCTGCTCTGGATGCTTGGACTCTTTCTATTTTTTTTTTTATTCTATTGATTGCTAGGGGCATTTGAAGTAAAGACAGAAAGCAGGAAATTCTTTGTTTCTACTTTGTTTTCACCTGAGTGGAATTTGGATTTTATTTGGCTTGCCCTTTCTATAGGCTTCCCACAAGAAAAAAAAAGAGTCCCTCTTTCTCCTGTTCCCCCTCCAAATTGCAGGTTTCTCTCAGGATATGCAACATCTTTGCTTATAGCTTGTACAAAGCTGTCTCTCTTCTCCAACACATATGCTCTGCTAAATAGGACCGACTGAAAGATTTGATTAACTTCAATCAGAATATCTCAAAATTTCCTCTATAGGATTTTCTGATCTCATAAATTGGCCTGCACATCCCTCGCCCAAAGAGAGAATTGCAGGGCCAGTGATCAGTGAATCTCTTTTGCTTCTAGAAAGATAATTTAGTTTCCTTTTGTTTTTATTGTCGACTACAGGTCACTTTGGTTGAGCACCCAATCCTTATGCCTTTGTACACGGCATTCAGCATTTTGCTACACAATGTTTTCTGATAGCAGGTCAAATAGGGCAAAATCCCAAATTTTACTTTGGGGTTTGTGTTACTTAACAAAGGCTTGCAGGCCTAAAGCAGGAAGTTCTCAGCCATAACACAACTGAAGGCAAATAGGATAGGCAAGGGCAAACCCAGGGAACAGTCAAATCCTGTTGACAAAAGTTCATACCTGTGTTTTCTAGTTGGGATTTTCTTTGTTATGTAACAAGTAGTTGTCTAAGTAAAATGAGGCCTAAGTCACTGAGGGAACTGCTAAATTTATTTTTTGAATGTCATTAACCTCCTTAGATGAACAACCAGTGGTTGCATCTAGAAATGAAGATTTTAGCCTCTCATGGAGACTGAATAATTGACAAGGCTAAAATGGGACTGAGAAATATATAGATGAATTTACAGTAATTTGGTTAAATCCAAAATGTTTGGTTTTGATTTGTCAATTAGTGTTGTAAAACTCACCTAGATTTTTAAAGCCAGAATTTATTTTATTTCATTTCATTGTTTTAACTATGATGATGATGATAATTTTTAACAAGTAAGTGGCTTGAAAGGATAGTTGATCTATCTCTTGTAACATTTAGATTAGGTGTTCAGAATGTGGAGGTATGCGGGGAAACAGTGATAGGGAAGAGGCATATTTATAAAGAATTTGTATGAGAACAGTTTGACCCAAATGCCAGTTACTAAAATAGACCATATTAGCCAGAATGAGCCACAATGCATGCATGCAATCAGTGTGAACTTTGTGAAGATGTCACATCCTACATATTTATTCTGGAATTTATGCTTAATTCAAGGGAAACATTTTATTTACCTAAGGAAATAAATGTAAATCACTTACAAACACTGCTTTTTAGCCACGACACAAAACATTATCATTATAAAATCATATATCTGATTTCTACTAGATATTCTACATTTTTTTTTAAATTGTGCCTGCTAGAGCAGGCCCCAAAATTATCTTTTTTTCTGTTGGATTATTTTTCAATATAATTAATCTTTCTGGCTAACAAAGGGGACATACAGTAGAATGGCAGGCAGAGAAGCAGGGGAGGAGTTAAGCACAATATCAGCTTAAAGTTGTTATGTTCTCACAAACACTCTAAATCCAACTACTCTTGAATTCTGTTGACCCTTATCTGGTGCCAATTTAGTACTGAACTTTAATTGACTAGATTCTTGGATATAGGATGGAGCAAACAATCTTTGAACTGCAACTTACCATCCTGTTCTTTTGCACCTGGCATTACTCTAGTCAACTAAAGTTTAATACTAATTTGGCTCCAGATAAGGGTCAACAGAATTCAAGAGGGGTTGGACTTGGACTGTTTGTAGGAATATAATGACTATAAACTGATGATGCACTTAACATGAACAGCTCCTGCTTCTTGGAGGATGTGCTGTTGCTGGCCAGGGTGATTGCCAGTCAGATTCCAAACTTTGAACACCAAGGAAGACACTAGGATGTTTACAATTAGTACAGTTTTATAAAAAATAATTTCCTGTATTTACAACGTTAGAGAACACTGAGAAACGTTATTAGAGTAATGATGCATTAGAGATGAAATGATGCTGGGGCTTTGAACACTTTTATATTTACTTTTGTTTTATTGAACATTAAATGGAAAAAAAAATAGGATGACAATGAGATCCAAGAGAAAGTAATGATCAGGTTCTGGCAAATGAGTATCTTGCCTTATCCCTCCTGAGCCCTCTAGTGATTGAAGTGCCTGCAAATAAGAATGCAGAGTGTCTGTATCTGACCAACCCTTGCACTTGGAGCATGAACTCTCCTCATTAAATACAGTAAAAGGGCAGTAGACTATGAGATGCTCTGCTGACTCAGTAATAGCATTTAGAGCAACTCCAAAAGCCCTTCTCATGGGAAATATTATTAAATCTCCCCCCATCACCCTTGCAGTCAAAGCATTACATCTTGTGAGTGTGAGCATTCTTTTGTGATCTGTAGTATTGTAAATATACCTAGGGGGCTCACAAGGGTTATAGCGGCAACAGACAAGACAGAGAAGAATTTTACATTGTGTATATCTAGACCAAAGTCTTTCCATTTAACCTCATGAACAGGTTCATCTGAGAAGGAGCAATGTTAAAAATGGAACAGGAGGGCCACAAAAGGGAATGCCTTTGGCAATAGTTTTCCATCACCACTACCAACAGAATTAAACTTACAATCAAGCCAGCTAAGCCAGATACTCACACCTACGTATCAGGGCTTGTCTTGATTACCATTTTAGGTGACAAAGTCTGATTTAGGGTGCTAAACAAGAGCATCCTGACTCTGTCCACGGACTTGCAGTAGAATAAATTTTGACTAAATCATTTCAAAGTGTGACAGCTCAGACTAAGTGTGAAGTTGAGCACTGAACAGAAAAAGTCTCAGAACTTTTTCATTCAGTTGTTTGATTGCATCAGAAACCAAAATATTCCCATTGCAGGCTTTTGAGCCTACACTGTGACTTCACAAATCTGATGCTTGGAGAAGGTAGGGGACTAGAAGTGAATGCCTAAGTATTTAAACTTTCTTACCTGCTCAGTATGGAAACCATTAATTTCTCTCTTCTGCTGGCAGCATCGGCGAAGAAGCATACAATTCATTTTCAATGATTTATTTCCAACTCCTTGGCTTGATAGTAAAGCTTGGAGAGAACCACAAAGGCCAACTTATGTCAAAGAAAGAATCTGTATATTGTCAATGTAAAGAAGCATGGAAATTAATCTGAAGTTTGACAGGGAAGCATGAAATACACATTTTGAAAGAACCAGTAAAATTAGGATTAACATAGAAGGAAAATAGGAAGGCAATAAGAATACAACCTTGTGTAGCCACTTTTTGCATTGGGGATTGTGATGTGCGATGACACTAAAAGAATCACATTTGATTTGCATAAATATATCTTTATAGAGATCATCAACAGCACAGTAAACAGTGGTCAGTATAAGGAGGAGGCCGATTTCCACCATAACTGTTCACAATATTTCAAATTGAAAACCACCTTCAAAACAATGAAGGCAGTGTAACAGATCCCTCAAGGCATCTACAATATTCTCCTGCCAATACTGACGGCTGATGCCTTCATTAAAAATTACAAGGCAGCTTGTTCCATAGATCTATGCCTGAGTTGTCCAATCCATCAACTTCACATAAAAACACCTGGCATATTTTTTTTTTGCTTACTATACCTAATAGTCTGATTAATCAACAGTTAGCTGCATTAGACATGTCACCCTTTTGTAAAAATAAAAATAAAAAAAATTGGGATAGTTACAGAGAATTTTCACTCTGTAGGCATCGGGATAGATTGATCTACAGTAAGGCCAACACAGGCACCATCATTCTGAATACAGTAAGGCCTCCTGCTGGAGTCAGATCAACAGCTGAAGCTTTGTCATTGTTTAATTGGGGGTTGGACTATGATAGAATACCTAACAGAACTTGGGAAAGAAGCAGAGGAGAAAAGAATCAGGGTCATTACAAAATAGATTCTTGAGTCCAATATAGTAGAGAAGCAGGAAAAAGAGACACACAGTAACCCTGCCTTAAGTTTCCTTTCCTTTCCTTTCCTTTCCTTTCCTTTCCTTTCCTTTCCTTTCCTTTCCTTTCCTTTCCTTTCCTTTC
>JANHFR010004010.1:10170-21784 GCA_032468015.1 Mimophis mahfalensis
TTTCCCTTCCTTACCTTTCCTTTCCTTTCCTTTCCTTTCCTTTCCTTTCCTTTCCTTTCCTTTCCTTTCCTCTTTTTCTTTCTTTGTGCACTCCTGACTTTGCTTTTTCTTTGATGTTTCTTTTTCCTAACTCCTATTATTTCCCCTTTTTTTGTATTTTATCCCTTGCTGAATTTTAAAAAAAACCCCACATACAAGGTGTGAGTTGTGTGGGATAACTACAGTACTTTTGTAGGCTTTCAAGCTCCTATTATATCACATTACCATATCAGCAATAATGATCTTTCATGAAATACAAATGGATTTCATTTCCTGAGCTTACATACCTCGCAGGGTTGGACAAAACCTTAGAAACAGGGGGCAATCAGAGAGAAGATAATTTGATAGCTGATAGAGAACTGGTATCTTGATAATAACAATAATAAGCAATTAATTCAGACCACAGGGGTGGGGCAAATGTTTGTCTAGCAGAATTGTAAACCAGCTGCCAAAAAGCAGCATCATTGTTCTCTCAGGCTGCCCACAGCAATATTTCACAGTTTGTCCTCTGTCATATCAATTTCTTTTTTAAGAGAAAGCTTTGTATTCTTCTTTCAGGGTATAAGGGAGCTCATCAAAACTATGTTCATTTTTATATTTGTCTATTCTGGATGTACCAACTAAGTTAGGGCTAATGTAAATGTATTCTCCATCAAACCAGGGTTCCAAAATTTGTTGGATGAGACTTTTTGTACCAAGGGGCAACTTTGTTTAAAATGTTCATGGACATATTTAAGACTCCACAAAAATTGCTCTCTATTGCTGCAACCTGCTGTGAATTATGTGGCATACAAAGGTGTGACATGAGAAGAGGCTGTCAGTTACATGTAAAAGAAAGAAGAGATTCAATATCAACAATATAGACTTGCCATTTTGGGGCACCCATACTTGGCTGCTTGGATGAGGAATGGAACTATAACCACAGCCTAGCAAGTCCTTGTATAATTATATTTAATAATTTTTGAATAATCATTTGGAGGAGTGCTTAGTGAAGTTCTGCACAAAGGTGCTTTATATGCCAGCGGCACTCCTATTCATTAATTCAGGTGAAACAGAAGCTGGGAGCTTGCTGCAATGGTTACTTCTGATTCACTAAAACTGCTTCAGTGAGACCTATTACAGGAATATTTTTCCTACCTTCAAATTACCTCAAGGCACCATTCCTCCACTTGTTTTCACTGAGCAGATATCCAAACTCACCTGGAACAAAACTCTTGGCTTGGCAATAGGTGCGTATTTGACTGAGAAGAATCCTTTCCAATTGAAATGCAATGGAACTTGCTTTTCCTTTCTCTAGGGCAGAGGAAGAAAACAACCTTGTTACTCTGTGACTTTCCAGGGGCTTGTCTAAAATGTAGATTAACATAAGATCAACAACCAAGATGTAAACATTACCCCAGTCAAGGAACTGCCAATAGCAGGCAGCCCAAAGACCCACCAAGACCATCCCCACCAACACTGAGAGAGAAAACTACTAGAACAAGTGTCTTCAAAGCTGATAAGTTTAAGACTTGTGGACTTGAACTCACAGAATTCCTGAGCTAACATGACTGGGAGTTGAAGTCCACAAGTCTTAAAGCTGTCAAGTTTAAAGACACCTGTAGTAGAATATAAAATGGGAGCAAAGCTCATTTCCTACCAGCACTGATGATGTCACCTAATTTGGGCAATGAAACATCTGCAAGCAAACAACCAAGCTCAGAATGCACCAGGACCCCTCATTGTCCAAAATATATCCTTTTTACAGGATGAAGCCACAAAGGTACAAGAGTCACAGAGGTGTCATATTGTTCTTGTTTTAAGTAGCTTTATAGAGTTCCCATAGCCAAAATGATTCCCTTACTATATTACTCTGCCCCAGTTCAGCAGGGTTGTATCACATGTTCTTTTGTATGCAGAAGCAATGACCACATTAGTCTTATTCAAGGGTTTATTCCAAGGCTGTATTTAAAAAAAACAGTGTATGTCACAATAATAAATATTCAAGACTACAATAAAACAAAGAAAAACCTTAATCCTTTCTGCCAGTCATAAAACTCCCAAAAGATGGGAGTAAATGGATCCCTTTAAAGCCAACAAATATACCATAACTTCCCAGATACATCCGCACTGAAATTCTGTCCCATGGGACTTTTTAACTTGCTTATATAGATCCTGAGCCATCATTGCTCAGTTGTTTTTGATGCTCTTATCTCTTTGGGATTTGCCAAGGACAAATCTTTCTTTGCCTATTTCAAACAAAAAAGATATTATCCATGTTAGAGACTATTTTTATACTAGGTGTCAATGAGACCATCTGAAATTTTTAGATTAGACACAAAAAAGATCATCTTACTCTACCTAAATGTCCCACCAAAACCAGCATAAAACAAAATGTGACCCAAGTATAATGCTTGAGGGACCAAAATAAATGCTTACTTAATTGTTCTATGCACACTGGAGAGATACCTATCACTATATAATTCCTTCTCCCCAGTCTTCTCTAAAACCACTAGCAGTACACTCACTTTCTTGCCAACTCAGGTACACAAATAATCAAACTATGGAAGCAATATTAAATCCAAGTTTGTTCCTTTTTCTTGGGCAGGAATATAAAGGATCTAGTTTAGTTCCCTTGTGGAACTAAATTTATGAAAATAGCTTCAGAGAAAAATGGCTACCAAGTTATAAATATCAAACAAACCATGGCAAAAGCTGTAATAAAAAGCCAATATATATATACATTAAGGACAGTCTCAGCTTGAGCAGTATCAATATTAAATGGTGTGTGTGTGTGTGTGTGTGTGTGTGTGTGTGTGTGTGTGTGTGTGTTAGGTCCCTTTTCTTAAATTAAAGCTTTGTTACCTTTTAGAAGGACATGTACCGTACGTAGTTGATTTTTCTACAGTTCACTAAAGGAATATCCTTCAACATCATTGAGATCTACCTTAAATAATTCAAACATGTTACATCACACAAAGCTTTAGAATTTTAAATTCAATAACAGCAGAATTGCTACTGTTAATACTTCGTTGTTGTTAGTTGCAAAGTCATGTCCGACCCATCGCGACCCCATGAACAATGCTCCTCCAGGCCTTCCTGTCCTCCACCGTCCACTTAAGCTCACACCGACTGCTTCAGTGACTCCATCCAGCCACCTCATTCTCTGTCATCTCCTTCTTCTTTTGCCCTCAGTTGCTCCCAGCTGTTAATATTTCTAACCTGTCAAATACCCATTGTCCTTGTAAATCTGGAATATTTTACATTATTTAAACATTTCCTAGACTTTTTGCACCATTACACACCAAGAATGGGAATAAAATATTTATGCTAGTACTAGGCAGTTTGGGATTATTCAAATCTCTTCCAATTTCTTATTTTTTTTAATAACAAATTATTATATAAACATTTTAAAACCTGCTTGTATTTGTTTTTTTAAAAAGTCATTGCATTTATAGCCGGTGTTCCTTTTTTAAGAGCTTAAAACCATGCACAATAAAGAAACGCTCCTCCAATTTTATTCTAGCCAAAGCAACCCTGTGAAGATGGGCTGAGAAGGGGAGGAAAGGACCATGCTTGCCTGATGTGCTCTTTGCCCAAGGCGGAACTTGAGACAAGGTCTTCCAAGGCATTCCACGTCACCTAAACTATTACACACACACACACACACCCTTTTTTTGAATTGCATCAGTTTTTTGGAGACTGCCTGGACAAGTACCTACAGTTGTTTTGGCAAGGTTTTTCAGAATGGTTTGTCATTGCCTCCTTTCTAGGGCTGAGAGAAAATGGCTGGCCCAAGATCAGCCAGCTGGCTTTGTGTCCAAGATGGGAGTTAGAGTTCACAATCTCCCAGCTTCTAGTTTGATGCCTTAACCACTATACCAAACTGGCTCTCAAACTACTATACTATGCCACATTGAGCCTCAGCAGTCAACTGGACTGGTTGTTTATAATTTCTCTAGTGCATGGAGTTTTGTTCCCTCCTTCTAATACATTGAAATATATGGGATATATTAGATTTTTTTAAATAAAAAAAGAAAGCCCCTTATTTCCTTTCCTTTTTTAAATACTAATTTCACCGAAGTGAAGTATTTGCTAAACACACCAATTTTCTAAATAATTATCCAATTGTAAAGTTACTGAAGTATCTTAACACTGAATTTCATGCCACAACCACATGGCGGAAGATGAAATCCAAAAGATCAAAGACTCACCATAATCTCACAAACAATTTTTTTTTTTAATGCTAAAAGTGCTCTCAGCTCAAGTTTGGCAGAATTCCTATACAGCCCCCAGTTGGGTTGATGTCCTTCCCTTGCTCCTTTGGAAAGGTTTCAGAATCAATTGCTTGGGACCATCTTCTAAGTCCCATGCTGCATTTTGAACACAACAATGTTGCAAGGCTGATGGCAGTAAGATCAAATTTAGTGTCTGGATGCACAATTTCAGACATTAGACCAAACTGTTCTTGTTTCCAGCCGCTCTAATCTCCTGGGTACTTTCTATTTCCCCCCCCCCCCTTTTTGTGCCAATGAAATACTTATGAAACTGGAACTTTGGGTCTAAGTCCCAAGGAAAATGATGAGGCAATAGAGGCAAGTGAGCAACATTTTAAGGACACAGTTATTCAATCAAGTCTGATGTCCTTTCCTAATAACAAAATTCTAAGTAGACCTCACATTCCTTTCAGAGCTGCCAATAGTTAAAGTCAGATTACTGTCTCTAAATAAGGAGGATCTCCATAGTGGTTTGGTTAGGGTTCAATGTGCTTCCATCAGCAGTTTTAGAGGAAAGATTCAAGGGTATTCCTTTTGAATCCAGATTAGATCCAAAGAGCCTTTGAAACCTCCATTCCCTGCATTCAATCATTCAGTCCCTAGTCATACTTATCTCTGGATTATTGCACTGCGCTGTACATGGGGCTACCCTCAAAGAGTATTTGGAGAGTACAGCTAGTTGGGGGAGAGGCAAGAATGGGTCCTGTAACATCATTGCTCCATGAGCTGCATTGGTTGCCAGTCTGCTTCCAGATGCAATTGAAGATGTTGGTGATCACCTTTAAAGTTCTTCATGGCACATGTCCAGGTTACTTGAGGGATCATCTCACCCAGAGTTGGTATTCAGCCAGTTCTGACAGGTTCTGGCGAACTGGTAGTGATAATTTTGACTGGTTCAGAAAACTGGCAAATACCACCTCTGATTGGCCAACGCTGGCAAATACCACCTCTGGTTGGGTGACAGCATAGCCACACCCACTAAGCCACACCCACAGAACCGGTAGTAAAAAAAATTGAATCCCAACACTGATCTTACTCCACTGAGATTGGCCTGTACCACTCATGCTGGCAGAGGAGGCATGCTGCGGGTCCCGTCAGCCTGATTATTCTGGCTGGCAGGGTCCAGGAGGAAGGAGGGCCCAGAGACCTTCTCTGCTGTTGCTCCTGCCCTCTGGAACATCTTGGTATCATCCAAATCTGAGGTTGGCCCCATTCCTCCTACCTTTTTGTAAGGGCCTAAAGATGTAGCTGTGCCAGTCGGCTTGGGGCCCCAGTGAAGGAAGAGTGCAATGGAGGTGGTTGAATAACAGATCCTACTCCTGCCCTCCCCATGTGTTTTGGTTTTAATGTCTTTTTATGTTTTTAGCTGTATATGTAACTGTAAGCCACCCGCAGTAATAAATAATACAGGACCTATTACTTTGTTTTATGTGGACATCTGTTGTGAGCTGGCAGTCCCACCTTTAACCAGGCTCCCTCCTTATTTTGATCAGTTTTATTAACAACTCTACTTTTGCATCCAAAAGATTCTGTCTCTTTTAAATATGGCCAAATTCCTGAAATATGTAAAATGCATAGTAGTTTGATTGATAAGGTTAACAAATTAATACATATTTGCTTTGGGTATGCAATGTGTATTTTATGGCCTGGTCATTGATCATAATAAAGAATCTCTCTCTCTCCCCCCAACTCCCTCCAGTATATGAACTCATTTTTAATCTCTCCCTCCCTCCCACATATAGAGATCAGTACTAGCACTCTTCTAAAAATATCTAAAGCTTTGCTGAAACTCTATTGCCACAAATATTTTATGTACGTATATATGTATTTATCTATGCATTTAATTATGTAGCAAATTTACTCAATCCCCATTTCACTTAATGTGACTCTGGGCTGCGTACGGCTAGCAACAATTAAAACAATATCACAACCATTAAGACAATTAAAGCAAATAAACATAAATAAAGAAAAATAAAAAAGGCATGCCGAATCTTCTTTAGAAGGTAATTCTATTTCTCTAATACTGTATCTGTAATTCAGTTATAAGTCACACCACACAGAGCAGAAAGCCAAAGTCTGATTTATTCAGAGATAGATCTGCCCTCTGTATTCCACAGTCCTCTATATTGATGGAGGTTTTTCCTAGCCCTGAACATGAAATATTTACAGGTATACAGAAATATCTGTCAAATGACAAAATATTTGTAATATGGAAACTCAATTTTTTTCCTGAGACTGTAAAAGCTTTAGACATTTTTTTTTGTAAAAGAAGAACATCTAATCCACTCAGAGTCTGCAAAGATGGAATGGCATATATACCTAGTATATATGTATGGGTGGAGGGATGTACTAGAGACTGCCTACCTGCTTCAGTAGATTCCCAGGTGGATTTCTCTAGAAGTATTAGGATCACCTAATGCTACCTGTAGTAATGCTGCAGTTTTACATGACTCACAATACTCTGAGTAATGTCATGCTGGGGACATGAAGAAAAGATGAAGCTCCAGGCAAGTTTCAGGGGTGATTTATTTTGTTTGAATGTTGGAACTCCAGTATTGGAATACTGAGAGCCAATCTGGTATGGCGGTGAAGGCATCAGGCTAAAAACCAGGACACCTTGTTTCTACTCCTGACTTAGGCACAAAGCCAGCTGGATGACCTTGGTCCAGTCACTGTCTCTCAGCTCTAGGAAGAAGTCACTGGTAAAATGGTCCCAAAATTTTGCTGAGAAAATGGCAGACTCACCAAGGCAATCACCAGGAGCCAACATTGACTTGAAGACACACGTACATAGACACACATAAGCACAAACATGCACACACAGAGAGTACCTCAGATGATGAGAATGCTGCATACAGAGATTGCTAGGTGTAATACAGTATGTTAACATAGAAACACTGGAGATGTATCTCCCTTTCATGAATGCAGATGGGGAAGTGTCTCAGGTGAGGGCTCACAGCTTCAGCAAAAATACACCATTGTGCTCTGGAGAATGTAATCTATTATTAATATCAAGAAAGAATCAGGTTGCTGTTTTTATGCAATGCATTTCTTATGGTCATATTAATTATGTACAATAAATTTGTCCAAAAGTTTTTTTTAAATGAAAAATGGTTTCACGAGATATTGATTTATATGAGAAAAGAATTTCAATTCCTAATTTTAAGAATATGTAAAACAAGAGTTGAGAGCCAGTTTGGTGTAATGATTAAAGCTCTAGGCTAGAAATCGGGAGAGTGTGAATTTCAATCCCGCCTTAGGCACAAACTCAGCTAGTGGACCTTGGGCCAGTCACTCTCTCTCAGCCCTAAGAAGGAGGCAATGGCAAACCATTCTGAAAAACCTTGCCAAGAAAACTTCAGGGACCTATTCAATTGTGTGGAAGGAAAATAAACCAGGAAATAATATTTTTGGGGCTTCTTATTATTGTTGCTGATTGAAGCCTGAACAAAAATAAGTGGTAGAAAAGGTTGTAGCATTTCAGATGAAGGGAGTGTGTTGAATACTCATTTTCAATAAACTTCCAAATCCATGAACAAAAGTATCTGCAAGGAGAAAGTAAGGACATCAAACAAACAAAATAAATA
Organism: Mimophis mahfalensis; assembly: GCA_032468015.1. Lineage (NCBI taxonomy): Eukaryota > Metazoa > Chordata > Lepidosauria > Squamata > Mimophis > Mimophis mahfalensis. Next base: position 18,053 of record JANHFR010004010.1, read on the forward strand.
TTTTCCAGTTATCTGTCAGCTGTTCAGATTTTCTGTTTACATGGAATATTAATTTCTACCTTCTCTTTATTTATTTAGAAGATTGCCCTTCTAAATTTAGTGAGACTTAGAGTCGTGCCTAGGATGCAACTTGAGATAAGAAAATGTTCATTAAAATGATCAACCATCTGGAGTCTGAAGTACTACAGTCCATTCCATGCCTCTGTGGACAAGTTATTATGTATGCAACAGTCACAATTATGATATGTGCCACTGACATAACTGCTTAGGTCACCTATCACACTAAGCTATGTTGTTTTAAAAATCTCATTTATTGAATAAGCCCCAATTGGCTGTGTCATGCAGCATCCTAAATCAATCATGGATAACAGATCATGATTGTTGGATTTGTAGAACCTGCATAACACAAAGCAACTCATATTATGTCTTTATTCAATATTTGAATCCAGTTAACATTATCACAGTAGATATAATGTCAAAGAACATGATATGGTAGACAGTCAGGACAATTATGTAGATAGTTAGAACTGGGTTCATTGATTAATATCTGCATTGCTTATTTCTAAAAATGTATCCAGATGTTTTATCATTCCCTACTGCCAATATTTGTACTGTCAGCAAGCTGTAATACACTCAGTCAGACATAGCAGGATACTGACTAACTACAAATCACACTCAACGTCTATATTCTCTCTGAACCACAATTTCAAAAACCACAACTTGTACTTCTCCAAGCCCATGCTCTTAAAGGCAATATCTAATTTAGAGGACAATAAAAATCTAGCATATGTTTTTATATGGATTTTTAATTACGTACATCATACTGAATTCATGCAAAAGAAATGTAATAATGCCCCAATGCATTTTAAAAATTTTAATTACATCACACTACCAGCATCTTCTCTTTAAATTAGGGGACATATTACAGATCTGGACTACAAATCTTTTCATTTGCAACAGTCAAATAAACCTATCATGTGATCAGTTGCTCTCCCCAGATGCTGAATGTTATTGTACTTAGTTGTTTCATTTTGAAGTAGTGATTACCTTCTTGAAAAAGCAACAAGCTACAGAAGCTTTGCTGCAATAAAAATCCAATGCTCTTCATTGACCATCTCCTTGATGATGAAAGTAGATAACCTCTAGCATATTGGATCCCCTCTTATTGGCATTTCAATATAAAGAAAGTCAAGATCAGTTCCCCAAAGAAAACTTTCAGTATGATCTAGCATCCCCCAATTATTGCTGAGGTTTATGTTACACAGGCAGCATAAGACAGCATCAGGTAACTTCAGAAAGTGCTCTAAATCACTGCTGGGGATCCTGCGTGTGTCCAAGTAACAACATTCCTGAGTAGCTGGGTGGCCCTGAATTGGAAACGGCAAGCAAGGAAGTCTAAAAAAGATAGCTCACTGATTTAAGGGGTTCACTTCTTTCTACAGCTACATTGTGCTTTTTTAATCCATTTGAAGTAATACCCATCAACTTATTGTTTTTATCACAAGGTGTCAAGACCTCTGATGTTGTATACCTGCCATCTTTGATGGAATGGTGAGGGTTATAATCCAACATATGTAATGGACATAAAATTAAAAAAAACAAACAACACCTGGTCACAGTGTTGTCAATTGTTGAATTGTGAGCACATTCTCTTTGTCGAGCCTATGCTTGGCTCACCATTGGAGATGCCAGTCACCTGTTGCTCTAGTGTTGTCTTCCTTCAGTTGTGTGGTTACTCCTGCAAGTGCTGGCAGGATAGGGCAACAGCTCTGTCCTACTCTAGAGGTGGCTCCTACAGTGGCTCAGTTTGACTGCTTGGGGGGGGGGGGTCAAAGGGGTGTGGCTGGAGGCGTTGGGAACGTGCAGGGAAGCAGGGTGATAGTTCTAGAAGAGGTGTCGAGAAGGAGACAGATGGGTCTGCGCATTCCAGAAGGCTCTTGGGGTTTCCATTGTGGGTGGGGCTGCCAGGGGTGTGTGGCTTCACACTTAAGAACAGCATTCGAAGGCAGTGGCTCCCAATGCTGTCTTTAGGAGGATTACCCTCTTCAGAGAAGTTATGTGCTGTTTCATGCTGTGAAGAATAATAATAAAGGCTTGTGGAGTGCCAGCCTGCTTTCCCAGCATTATTCTTTGTTCCTGCCAGAATGCCTGACTCGATCTTTGGCACTCTTCTTGTCCCCACTATTCCACTTAATACAACCCAAGCCACATGGGTGCAGTAAGTAGAGAGTATCTTTAAAGTAGATTGGTGATCTCAGAAGAAATGGCTTCACCTTTGGCTTTCCTAGAACAACTGCTGCAGTTAAACAATAGTGTTACCTTTGTCCTGGGTGCCTATAGAGCAATAGGCAGAATTCAGCATTATGCTTGTCCTACTTTTATTGCTTTTTTTGGTGGCAGGCTGAGATGTCTCCATTCTCCCAAATATTTTAATCATTTAATGTGGGGTTGTTGTTGTTTTTTACACATTGCTCTTGAACTTTGTATTCAGGCTGCTACTGTTGTTCTTTTCAGCTTCTATATTTCAATTGTCACACTTTGTTTTCATTGATTCAAAATTGTGTGGGGCTGTCATGTGTTTGTCAGCACATGAAAAGAATGGTTATGCACATTTTTAAAATAAGTAATTTCACCAGGCTATGACTGGCAATTGTTTGTTTTTTTTCATTTTCTAGACAGACAATAACAGCAGAATTTTCTGCTGCTTCTAAAGGTAGTGGTTATACTGGAATACGTTCCAGTCAGCACTTGAGCCAGAGTCAGATGTTGAACTGAATTGCAGCAAAAAATGAGCTGGCTCCTTAATTCATTCAGACATGAATTGTTAGATAGACAAAGGCTATTGTGTGTATATTGAGGCTGTAACCAGTATAGAGAAAGGCTGCTCTGTCCTCAGGAAAAATGTAGGCCAGGCAGCTTAACTGAAACCATTCTAGGTTTTCTTACAACTCAAAATAAGTTTATTGTTTCATGGCAAGGACAAGCTAAAAGATTAACTCACTTTGCGCTAAAAATGCAAATGAAAATCCTTTCGGTTCCCAATAGGTGTTGGTTGGTAGGATGAAGAGGAAGGCTGAGATAGTGAGAAATGGCAGATTTCAAGCTGTTCTCACTGGCTGTTGATGCTGAACAATCACAACTTTTGATGGAGGGTTCCTTTTCATCGGGTCCAGGTTTGATCAGGTTGTACGCAGGCTTGGCTAAGCACTTGAGGAATTTAGGATTTAAGCAGCTATAATGTGTATGGCTTATCTAAATACAGCAATAGGGATGGGAGGTAGGTTGAAAGGATGAGGCAAGGCAACGACAACACCACCAGGTTCAGAGCAAACATTCAGTCATATATAGATATGTGTTTCATAGTGCAAATTTGAGCTATGAGCTGATCTAACTCCCCCACACACTTTTATTTGGGTTAATAGGACAATATGGATTGAGATATATTACTGCCCAGTCAGCCACTCACTTGCCATGTGATTAATTTGTTATGTTCTGTGGAGTCATAGCTGCTGTGCATGACTAATCCAATGCATCTCTCTGAAGCAAAACCACCTGCACACCATCTTCTGAGATCCATTCAGCTGCTTTTGGGTCATTTCTACAACAGGTTAATCATATCTGTAGACTAGACAATATCTGCACTTCGTGTGATTGCTCTAAGGCAGGGGTAGGCAAACTTGGCTCTTTTATGACCTGTGGACTTCAACTCCCAGCATTCCTGAGCTAACATGA
>JANHFR010004010.1:51694-64305 GCA_032468015.1 Mimophis mahfalensis
AATTTATTGCGAGGGATGGATGAACATATTTCGCTTAGGACAAGGTGTGATTCAGACTCCATAGCAGCCCTCGGGTTCGGCCGTATACCCATACAGGAATTGTTATGCCTCCAGTCGTCGGCATCTTGATGAGGTCATGACCTGGTGGTAAGGCTTTCCATTCTAGAGGGTGGTGGCAGGGTACGGGACAGCGGCGGTGCAGCGGCGTGGTGGTGCAGTGTGGCATGGCATGGCAAGGCAATGAAAAATCGGGATTTTGGCTAACAGCTGCAGGATGCGGGACAATTAAGTAAAAAGCGTGACTGTCCCGCCAAAAGCGGGATGTCTGGTCACCTTACATATACGCGACAAAGCTATACTTTTCTTAATATTTATAAAGTGTCTATTTTGTTTCTTAGGTTGGTAAACTCTTTTGAAAATTTTGCTAACAGTTTTGCTGCCAAACCAGAATGTCTGGTTTTTCATATAGGCTAAGACAAAACAAGCTGATCAAATTGTGATTCAGCACATTGTGTAAACCAGGCCAGTGCCTCCTCCTCCTCCTCCTCCATTACCTATTTAGCCACTGGGACAAAAACACACACAATAAAGCAGAAAATGCAGTGGCTTCTGGGTAAATGCTTCTATTCTAATCCTTTTTCCTTCTTGTGCATAGTTGAAACAGATAGTCTGCAAAGAATGGGTAAGCCAATAAAGCAGAGCATTTTGTTCAAATGGGGGGGGGGTGTGTTCATTTCTAAAATGTCACCTTTCTTGAAACATCTGGGGCATGCAGAAAAACCAAGAATAGCTTGAGGTGCACTTTTAAAACCCCATAGAATACTAGATCTGTCCCACTGAATTTGTGCAGATTTGCTTCCAAGAAACTGTGCAGAGATTTGCAGTTTTATTGTGGAACTGCATTTAGTTTTTGTGGACTGCAACTTGGGACATAATTGCATCCTGATATCTGCTGAGAGTGGAGAAGTCTCGTTATTTGTATGATGTCATAATGGATGTGTCATCATTCACCCCCTCTTCCCTCCCATGCCTGGATTATTCCATTATTTCACTGGGTTTTTTTTTTTGTTGTTGTTCATTGCTGTTCATTGTAGATGAATATTCACTGACTTGCTGTTTAAGTCACGTATACAGGTCTCAAGTAGTCTCTTTCCATGATAACTGTCTAGGTGGCATTCATGCTTTGTTGTTCATGATCTTCATTCATTTTTATGGAGTTTATTTCTGTAAATGAATGCTGTATTTTACAAATAACTGGGCTAAATTAACTTCTTGGGGTAGCAAGTAATTAAATAACTTGGTGTAGGGGGAGCTCAGTATTAGCATAGTTAAGGTCGCATCAGTAAGCAAAAGTTCTACAATATGCACATTTATTTCAAAGTTCATGCAGTTGTACTGAGTGGGCTTCTCTTCCTTGAAAAGGAGGTATAATTGTATTTGTAAGCACATTTCTCTAAAAGTACCATTTGAAATGAGTGAAGTTGCCTTTTGAAGAAATCTGAATCATTTTGGTTTGAAAATTACTTATTTGAAAAGAAGCAAATCCGTTATTTAAACTGAGACAAGCTGATACAAGTATTCAAAACACTTACAGCCCTGAGAAGATACATTGCTTTAGTCCAAGGAAGTCAAACTCAAGGCCTGCAGGCCAGATTCGGCCCACGAGGTGCTTAGATCTGGCCTGTAGGGCTACCCTGGAAACAGTGAAGGACTGGCCCGTGGTGCCTCTGCAAGTGAAAACGGAGCTCGTGAGGGCCACACACAGCCCCTCCCGAACTCTGTTTTCACTGGCAGGGGGTTGCAAGAGGCTGTCACAGCTCGGGAGCCCATTTTCGCTGGCAGAGCACTCAGGCTGCTACAGGCACCCCCAATACAAGCTCGCTACACCCCCCCAAGGTCATCACAACCCTGATGTGGCCCTCAATGAATTCAAGTTTGACACCCATGCTTTAGTTTCTTCCATATTATTCTTACTTGCCGTCTGTCTTCACTAATACCAACTCTGAATAGCATAACCAACCCATCTTTCCCCAAGATACCTTATGCTTCTACCTTATATCATGCTAATATTTTTGTCTTGTGACACTTACTGACTTTGCAGTTGTTAAATTGTTAAAGACAGCCAGGACAACCATATTTTCAGCAGCTGTTCTACTAGCAAAGGATGGCATTGCCTTGGTAATGGTTCACATTTCTGATAATAAGCAATGTACAGAAGACAAGCAAAGTAGAGAGTGCCAAGCAGTGATTCTAATCTGGAAGGGATTAGGTAACCAAAGCATATCATCAATGCAGGTCTTGAATAAATTGCTTTCTGTACCTTCTGCCAGTAAAAGTGCTTTGAGGTGGTGGTTGTTGTTTTTAAAAGAAATAGTAAAGGCCTGATTGATTTGATTTGAAAACTTTTTTTTTTCTATGTATAAGCTCATCTTCTTCATGGACATATTGCTGAACAATCTTATTTGTGTTACATGAAAGCAGTGCAGGGTATGGTTGAAGGGGATGTGTGTGTGTGCTAGCCAGATATTCTTGGATCAGTTTTTAACTGCATTTTGCAAGTGGGTCATTGGTAGAAAAAGAAAAGGACATTAGTCTTTACATAAACTTGATATCTTAAGGTGAAGTTTGCTGTATTGGAGGCAGTCCAGATTAAGACAAAGAACTGAAAGCTCATGATGCCTGACTCATCTGAAATCGTGAAGTGGTTTATTTAATAGAAGAAAAGATTCTGTATTAATAGCTTCAGTAACTTAATGGTTTTCCAGATTATATGAGGACTCTTTTATTCATTGTAGCACTTTAAAGACCCTTCTGAGTCAACTCTGTTGCTCTTCTGTTTTCTCTGTAAGCTTCTCCCAACATTTTCTAACCATTTTGTCACTTCACTTGTGTTAGATCCGAAGATCTGGCGCGGGAATGAGGACTCGGTAGCCAAGAGTGATTTCATGCAACAGCTCTTTTAATCATGGTTAGGACCCAGCAATGGGCTGGGAAAACTTGCCTCTTTATATACTGTTGGGACCAGCCCTCCAACCAATAGGATTACTCAGATTTCCCACCAAAAAGATTCAAATACTTAACACCCCTTCTCCCCAGAATGCACTTTGAATGATTAGCAAACAATTAACATACACAATCTCTCAGGTGACTAGGGCGTGCCTGCACCCTAGTTGACCTGCGCAGCTCAGTCAGCGGTGAGGCGTTGAGTGGGACGGACTGCTTTGCTGGGCTCCACTCCGTCCCCTGTCAGTCTAGCCTCTGGGGCGAGGCCGGCCCTTCGACGTTCGGACTCTCGGTGCCAGATAAGTCCTCTGGCTCTGCGTCAGGTGTCGCTTCTTGTGGGGTTTTGGGCTCGGGAAGTACTCGTGTTTCGTCCTCAAGTTGAAAAGCGGACTGTGGTACTTCGTTTGCGCTGGGCTGCACTATCTGGGGGATGCCTTCGCCTTGGTTGGCCTCGTCCTGTAGTCGTCGCCTGAGTTGGACGATGTGCCCTTTCCACATTCGCCCGTCTCCCATGTCCACCTGGTATGATAGTGGGCCTGTTTTTTTGGAGATTGTCCCTGCTTCCCACAAGGGACCGGCGGCATAGTTCCTGGCATAGACTGGTGTCCCCACTGTAAATTCCCTGAGTCTCTCGCCCTCTCCCCTGAACCTGTTGGGGGAATACTGGGGGTTTAGCCGGTCGAGGGTGCATCGGAGCCTCCTGCCCATCAGGAGCTCCGGCGGGCTTTTCCCAGTGGCCATGCATGGGAGGTTATGTTGGGCTAGCAGGAATACATCGATCCACTCTTGCCAGTCTCCTGGGCCTAGTCGTGAGAGGGCTTCCTTAGCGCTTCTGATGAAGCATTCTGCCTGGCCATTCCCTTGTGCCCGGAAGGGGGCTGTGAGTGCGTGCTGGGCACCTAGGGTGGCAAGGTATCCCTCAAATTCAGTTGCTGTGAATTGTGGCCCATTGTCTGAGACAACGATGTCGGGAATGCCATGAGTGGTGAACAGTTGTCTTAACTCTGTGATGACTGCCTGGGCAGTGGTGCTTTTCATTAGCTTAACTTCCAGCCATTTGGAGTAAGCGTCCATGACTATTAAAAAGGTCTGCCCGTGGAACGGGCCTTTGAAGTCTATATGGAGTCTCTGCCAGGGGCCTGAGGGTTGGTCCCACTCTCGCATGGGTCCCGCCGGGGGGTTTGGTCTTGAGAGCTGGCATGGGCTGCACTTCCCTACCTAGAGTTCGATGTCTTTGTCCATAAGAGTCCACCAGACATAGCTTCTAGCCAGACCCTTCATCCTCACAACCTCCGGGTGATTTGTGTGCAATGTTCCAGTACCCTTTCCCCCAAGCTCATCGGAACCACCACCCTGTCGCCCCACAACAGGCACCCCCCCCCATGCAGCTCAGCTCGTCCTGTTTCATGAACTATGTCTTGAACTTGTCCCCTTCCCCCTTTGCTGGCCACCCCCTCTTCACCCAACTGGTGACGGTTCGCAGTTCAGTGTCCTTGTTGGTGGCTCTGGCCACCTCGGCTGAGGTGACAGGGGCCGAGTCCAAAATGTCCAAAAGAAGGATGGTGGCATCCGTTGTCGCCTGGTTGATGTGGTCTGGTAGGGGACAGTGGCTGAGTGCGTCGGTGTTTCCCATGTCTTTTCTGGGGCGATGGCTCAGGCGGTAGGAGTAGCCAGACAGGAAAAGTGCCCAGAGCTGCATCCTGGGCGATAAAGCTGTTGGTGTCAGTCAGTCTCCAGCCAGGAGCCCAAGCAGTGGTCTGTGGTCAATCACCAGGTCAAATTCCCTCCCGTACAGGTAGTTGTGGAATTTCCTGACTCCTGCAACTGCTGCCAGCGCTTCCTTGTCGATCTGGCCGTAGTTCCTCTTGGCGGGCGATAATGTCCGAGAGTAAAATGTGATGGGTGCTTCCAGGCCATTGGGCAGTCTATGGCCGAGGACGGCACCCACGCCGAAGGGCGAGGCATCACAGACAAGGACGAGCGGGAGGGTGGCATTGTACTGGATCAGGAAGCTGTCCTGCGAAAGCAAATTTTTGACAGTCCTGAATGCCAGTTCTTCTTCTTTTCCCCATTTCCACATGGTTTTGGGGGATAAAAGCTTGTGGAGGGGCTCGGCTGCAGTGGCTTTGCCTTTAAGAAAGACCGTGTAGAAATTTAAAAGTCCCAAGAATGCTTGGAGTTCTTGTTTGGTCTTCAGGGTTGGGGCATCCTTAATTGCCCTGACTTTGCTTTCAGTGGGGTGGATTCCTTTCTGGTCGATGTGGTAGCCCAGGAATTCTACGGAGGGGACCCTGAGCAAGCATTTTTCTCTTTTGACACGAAGGCCGGCCGATCTGAATTTAGTTAGGACAGCGGCTAGCCTTTCCCTCAGCTGACTTTGGTCATTGGCGATGACAAGTACGTCGTCAAAATATGGCACGACCCCCGGGAGACCATGGAGGAGCCTTTCCATGGTGCTCTGGAACAGTCCCGGTGCAATGCTGACTCCGAATTGGAGGTGCGTGCACTTAAAGGCACCCTGGTGGGTCACTTTTGTTTGGGCTTCTGCGGTGGCATCATCAGCTGGCAGTTGTTGATATGCTTGAGCCAGGTCTAATTTTTCCGGGGCCCAGGGAGTGCAGTAGATGGTGGATAATGAGGACCAGATAGGTACTCGGCTGCAAGGCCTTGTTAATCGTACACTTGTAGTCGACGCAAATATGCACAGACCCATCTGGCTTGCCTGGCATCATGATCGGGGTTTCCCATTTGGCATGGTCTACGGGGACTAGGATTCCCTGGGCCATGAGCTTATCCAACTCCTTCTCGACCTTGGGCTTGAGGGCTAAGGGGACCCACCTGGCCTTCAACCGAATAGGGGCAATGCTGGGGTCAAGACCAAAGGAGATGGGGGTCCCCACGTACCTGCCCAGTCCATTCTCGAAGACATCCCTGAACTTGGTCAGAAGGTCATCCTGTAGGGTAGTCGTGTTGTTGGGGTGGCCAATGACGCTGTGCATGCCCGTGATGCCCAGACCGAGTGCCGGGAATCAGTTCATCCCGAGGAGGCTGGGGAAACAGCCGTGGACTATGGTGAGGGGTAGCCTGGCTGTTGCATTGCCATAGCTGACAAGGTATTCCCTCCGGCCTGCCACTGGAAGGGCTTTCCCTTGGCAGTCTCGGATCCGGATGCGCTGTGGCTTGAGGTCTCGGTGCCAGAGGCTGGGGAAGGCTTGCTTGATCCAGTCCCAGGAGACGATGGAAATCGGTGATCCGGAGTCGATCTCCATTCGGCAGTCTCTCCCGTCAATCTGCACAGTCGTGTAGATCTTGTCCCATCTCTCTGTGCTTGCTTGGTCGACGCTCAGCATGTGCGCTTCAGTCCTTTCGAACTTGGTGTCGCCATTAAAATGGTTCTTCTGATTGGCTCTCTTATTTTTTGCTGCCATTTCTTTTGGTGGGAAATTTCTCTCTGAGTTTTCCGCTCGGCTCACCTGGTTTCCCGCTCGGCAGGTTCTAGCGATATGCCCTCGCTTGTTACAGTGGCGGCAAATTGCTTCCCGGGACCTGCAATGGGACCTTTGGTGGGGTCCGTCACAACTAGCGCAGTTGCGGTGGCTTCTCACTGGGTTTCCCCCCTTGGTAGCGCACATGTCCTCTTCGGATTCCGTGTCTTTGTCGGTGCTGGCCTCCTCGTGGTGCACAGTGGCCATTTTGGTTGTGCCCTGGGTCAATTGGGGTTGCTGCAGGGTGGTTGCTGCGGACGAGGATGATTCATGTGCCCTTGCTTCATCCAGAACGATCGTCAGGGTCAGGTCCTGGCGGGCTAGGCGGCATCTCCGTAGAAAAACTCGACTCTTTATATACTGTTGGATGCCTCTTCAGATGCCGTGTCTTCGTCAGTGCTGGCCTCCTCGTGGCGCACTGTGGCCGTTTTGGTTGTGCCCTGGGTCAATTGGGGTCGCTGCAGGGTGGTTGCGGCAGACGAGGACGATTCATGTGCCCTTGCTTCATCCAGAATGATTGTCAGGGTCAGGTCCTGGCGGGCTAGGAGGCGTCTCCATAGGTGGGTGTCAGTGACTCCGCGGATCACTTGCTCCATCAGAGCCTTGTCTAAGTCTCTGAATTCGGCCATTATGGCTGCCGCTCGAAGCGTTGCGATGAAGTCGTTGATCGACTTGTCCTCTCTCTGGATCCGCTGCCGAAACTTGATTTGGTGGAGATACTTAGATGGTGCTGGGGAGTAGTGCCTCCTCAGCGCCGTCTGTAGTGACATCCAGGATACCGCCATCACCGGTGTTGGACTTGCCAGAACGTTGGTGATGCTGAAAATGGTGCTGCCACAGTGGGTGAGGAAAAGCGCCCGTTTCCGGTCGTCTGAGACGCCGCCAAGCTCGGCGGCGTGGAGGGAGCATTCTGAACAGGTCATGTAGTCCTCCCATTTTTCGGTCTTCTGCTGGAACAGTGGGGGAGCAGAGTAGGTAGCCATGGTGCGGCTCAGGGCTCCGTAACTCGCTGGCTCATGCTGGCTCATGCCTCAGTATCCCACCCCTGTCGCCAGTGTTAGATCCAAAGATCTGGCACGGGAATAAGGACTCAGTAGCCAAGAGTGATTTCACGCAACAGCTAGGACCCAGCAACAGGCTGGGAAAAACTCGACTCTTTATATACTGTTGGGACCAGCCCTCCAACCAATGGATTGCTCGGATTTCCTGCCAAAAAGATTCAAATACTTAACACCTTGTTTCTTTCACTGGGAAGATCAGGTTGAAAAAAAAATGTTCATGTGTCTTCAGAAGGTTCCTCATTATAAAAGTATTAAAACAGATGGAGGTTGAATAAAATCACTAAATGCAGAAGAGGGTATTTTGTAAATAGCCAAGGTACTTCTTATAGCAATTTATGGTGCAGAGCATTAAGCAAAGGGGTCTGGAGATTAAGGATAGAATCTTTTTTAGTCCCTCATTTCTTAGATCTCATTATTTCTAGTAGCTTTCCCAGCCCCCTTGAATATTTCATACACAAGAATTGACATCTGCATATGATTCAATCACACACTTAAATGATTGATAATAAGATAATATGGAGCAGGAAAGGGATATTTAAAAAGATAAAGCAAAGTCAGCAAAGGATAAAATGAGGCATTCTTACTTAAAGATATGAACAAATGTGTAATGTTAATGGAGATTCAGGGTCATTCATATCATGGTTGTCCCAAAAGTGCTATTCAAAAGACAACTGGCTTTTTGTTTGTTTGTTTTTTTGTCCTTGAAAAGTTTTGCTTCTCATCCAGAACAGAAGAAGCTTCTTGAAGGAGAAGCAAAACCCTTTCAAGGGAAAAAGCAAGAAAGTCCAGTTGTCTTTTGATTAGTACCTTTGGGGCGAATGTGTAATATTTATAATGCAATGCCTGATATTTATGCTGATTAAAATATTTCAATTCCTATAGAAAAGTAACTGAAAGATTTTTTTCACATACTGCATTATTGGGGGATTTATGCTGCAAACTGTGGGGCAGTTTAGGTGGTTTTAAAGGGATTTTGATAAATGAATCAAGCCCAAAGATCCCTGTTGTTATATTAGTGTTATGGGACAAAGCTTTGCCAAGTTTTCAATATGGAAGTGGGGGTTCTAAGCAATTTAGCAGTCTCTTCCACATTTGCAATTTTGAGTACAGAATTAAGACAGGAATGGGCTCTTCTTGGTTAATTAACCCACAGTTAAAAGATTTAATATTGTACAATACTAAAGTTTACATTTTCCCCCAGGATATATACTCAGGATCATTTAATGCAAATTAGATAAGCAATTTGCATCTTTGTGTTACTGCTTTATATTCTCAGTCTCTTTTTTTGAATTAGCTTTTTATCTGAGAGAAAAAAAAACCCCATAATGTACCTTTTTCTGGTTATGCTATGCTTACACAGTAAAATGAAAGCAGGCTTGTGTGAAGCTTTGATTGGATCAAAATACCCTTTTGAACTGAATCTTTGCCAAATTGATTCAATGCAATGCACTGAATCAGGTCCCTTCAAATTGGTTTAGTGATTTGATGGATGTTTGCATATATTCATACATACTTTTTATCAACCTGATGATTCAAATTGAATAAATTTAATTACTGAGATTGATGGTTCAAAGGGAACTGACCTAATTCTGAAATCAACAATTCAGATTGACTGATAAACCTAGGTACATTATCCTAAAATATAGATTATTTTAGATTCATTATTTTGGAGTAGTTATTTGCTCAGTAGGTCTTCTAATCTTATTTTAATTTGCTGCAGAACTGCGGCTCCAAATTATAGCTAAAATTATTGGACTTCTTCCTCTTTTCCTTCTCCTTCATATTTATCATTTCTTCTTACTCTCTACCTAGAAAGCTGTTAAGGTCATTCATACAGTATTAATGACTTGTTTTTAAATAATAGGGTAAATGGAGCATGGGATATCTTCTTCACCTCTTTAGGATTCTTCCCAGAAAATAATGGTTAACATAGGATTTAGTGCATGAAAATTATGCCTGTGGTTTGGAGTTTGGACGATTAACTGATTCCGTTCAAGATGAACCAGAACATTTGTAATGAGATAGTGTTTAGGCTATAGCTGCTACCTCCCATCCTGGTTTTTTCTTTCTCTGTTTTGCTGTAGTTGGTGTATAATTTTTTCCCCTCTTATAAGACAGGAAAACAATGTCTCAGGTGGTTGGGACACTAGGCAGGAGATTAGCAAACCTGAATTTGAGACCTGAGAGCTGCCATGGGGTGTGTGTGTGTTGAACTCTTGTCCTTCACTCCAGCTCCTGATGGGGACATGAAAGGAGGCATCCCCAGGGCAACAGTGATATCACTAGATAATCCTTTCAACCGGAAAGTGCTTTGGTGCTTCTGATATGAGTGGGGGAAGAAAACCCAAACAAAAAACCCACACCCCTTTGTAGGACTTTTGAAGTATAGAACAGCTATATGCCTGCTGAACAAACTGCATAGGTTTTATTAAAATGAAGTTAAAGTCAGATTTGGTTAGTATGGAGAAGGTAGAAAGTGAACAACTTCTTATACAGTAGTTCTATTTATTGTATTTATTTCTCAACAAATATGCTGTGACCTCCACAAGTAATTTCTTTTCGGTTGTTGCAAAATGGAAGCAAGTAATTCATTAGTGAAGAGATTAGTATGGAATCTTTATGGTCTTGGAGAAGTATCTTTGTAGTTTTCTCTCTCATGATCCACAATTGATTCAAAGGTGTGTGTGTGTGTGAGAGAGAGAGAGAGAGAGAATAGGTTTTAACTACTGGTCCCTCTGTTGTGATGCTAAGTTAGGACAAACCAAATGTATCATATGCAACCAGCAACTTTGCCATAATGGATGATGAGATCTTCGTGAGTGGCACAAAATTTCTTCTATACTCTATAACCATAGGAATGATGTGAACAACTCTGGATGGTCCTCTATGACATTCTTACACTGCCTGCTATCCATTGCTTTTCCCACTTTAAAACATAGGACATAGCTTAGAGAGAAATTTTATTTCATAACATGAAAGCCAGTAGGGTGACTTTGGGTCACCCGGTCACTCTCAGCTCAACCTATCTTATGGGGCTATTGTGGGGAAAATAAGAGGAGGAAAGAATGTTAGTTATCTTGGATGTTTTGATTAAAAAAAATAAAGGTGAGATTAAAAAATGAATAATTAAATATAAATTATGGATAGGAAGGTAAGAAGGGAATATTGGAGTCTGTGTTTAACAGATGTTCTAAACAGAGTACGGCTACTTCTTTTGGACTGTAAAAGCCCAGATGATTACTCGATGGCAATAAAAGGATTTGGAATATTTTCTTCGCTGTTGTCTATTGGTTCTCCAGACTTTTGCATCTGGTAGGCCACATTTAGAATAGCTTTAATAACCGCAAGTCACTTTTGGAGAGAACTCAGATTTGGGAGTTACTTAATTTTTCCATTTATTGCAACTTATGGAGATATATCTGTCATCCTACAGGTCAGCTGACAGCATTTCTCAGGTTATGACTGTACAGTGACTGTTCAAACTTGCAACAGGGGTGACTGAGAGGATTTACAGCTCCTTCGAGTTCTGGCTGCTGCAGTGTCTGGGCACTTCAATGCCTGGCTCACAATTACAACATTGCAGTGAGCTGCAGTTGCAGGATTGCAATTTCCAACATTCACTGCTGACTTCCCACATTCACTGCCGACTTCCCACAAGCAAAGTCAATGGGGAAGCTGGCAGGAAATCAGAAGATGTGGTCAAATGAGGTCCATACTTAAATAATGATTGGGCCTGCCAGAAATGCTGTTGCTAAGCAACATAGTCAGATGACATCATGCTTTAGAACCCCATTACTTAGCAACAGCAATCCCAGTCCCAGTTGTCATCATAACTTGAGGACTACCTGTAGGAGCTGCATTAGTTACCAGATATGACCTATTAATGATTTATTTGATATAAAAGTAATTACTTGTATACTTCCTTCTAAAGCACCACTCTCCTTAAATTGGCTCTTTTGTAATTAGAAAAGGTTCCTTATAATATTACACACACACACACACACACACACACACACTATACAGTACATATACAGTGTATAAATGTGCAGTAGGCATACCAAATATTCATGAAAAGATGAAGCATGCTGAATTTCGTAGAAATCTAGGTGAAAGTATTCAAAAGACACCTCCCAACATCTAATATATATATATGTTGGATGTTGAGGAGGTGTCTTTTGAACACTTCCACATAGACCTCTATGAAATTTACCATGCTTCATCTTTTAATAAATATTTGGCGTGCCTGTTAAATTCTGTTCTTCATCTTATTTTTCTGAAAACCAAAAAAAGAATCAACCATCTGTATTTTCTCTTGTTGGATTATAAAATAACATTGTTTCCCAAATCTTGATCTGATTCCAGGCATCAAATTAGACTGGACTTCTTCCAGTGTGAGTTGGACTATGTTGGGGCATTTCCAGAACCTAGGAATGGATCAGATAATAATAACACACCTAGTTATTATTCTTCATTATTGCCAAGCCATCGCTTAGCTTCATGTTTGCTGGGAATTGTGGAATTTATGATCCTAACACCTTTGGAGGGCACCGGGTTAAAGAAAGCTGCTATTAACCTAAAGAGTACCATATGGAAAATTATAAGGAGAAGCAGACATATTTATTAGCATTGAGAAAATGCTACATGGCTTTAAAGAATGTCATGACATTTGAAAAGGACTCTGTAGATATGACTGAAATATCATTTGATTTGCTAATATTGTGTTGCCCATTATGTAAATATTATTAGAGAAAAATATGTCTACAGAAGCAGCACACTTTTAAGCTATACACAAATGTTGGGAGTACGATTTTAGTGACTAATGCTGGATTTTTGACACATGTATTTGCGACTCCATGGGATATTCTTCTGAATCCTTGGGAGTAAATTGAAGATACATACATTATACACATCACACTTGTTATTCAAGGCAGGTTTGAATATGTAGCATTTTTTAAAAAATTATTTCTTGATGTTCTTTTGATTTATGGACAGGATAATGGGGAGGCTGAGCTCTGCCATGTGTTCATTGGACCCGTGCCCCTCCTGGCTGGTTTATGCGGCC
>JANHFR010004010.1:93200-104934 GCA_032468015.1 Mimophis mahfalensis
CGACAAACAAAGACAATAAAACAATAACCCCTCAGTCCAGGCTGGCCAATTCAAAAAGCCATGTTTTCAGTTCCCTATGAAGGGT
The DNA here is from genome assembly GCA_032468015.1 of Mimophis mahfalensis. NCBI lineage: Eukaryota > Metazoa > Chordata > Lepidosauria > Squamata > Mimophis > Mimophis mahfalensis. Next base: position 93,286 of record JANHFR010004010.1, read on the forward strand.
GTGGAGATCAGGAGCCATCCGGAGCTCCACCGGCAGTTTGTTTACAACCTTGATGTAAGGTAGCCATTTGACTGTGTTTGTTTGTTTGACTTGTATGCCACCCAACTCACCTAGAGATGACTCTGGGCAACTTACAAACATTAAAAGCCAGTAAAACATTAAAACAATAACAACCATAATAATGATCTAAATAATAATAAATTACAGTGGAAAGATGGGGAGGAAGGGACCATGATTCTCATGAGATGAGAAATGGGATCTTGTGAGTGGTGGGATTCAAATTTTTTTACTACTGGTTCTGTGGGCTTGGCTTAGTGGGTGTGGCTATGTTGTTGGCCAATCAGAAGTGGTATTTGCCGGTGTTGGCCAATCAGAGGTGGCATTTGCCGGTTCTCCAAACCAGTCAAAATTATCGCTACCAGTTTTCTGGAACCCGTCAGAACTGGTACTCTGTTAATGACCTCCAGAATGATGCACTCCTATTGGGGCTACAGGCCAACTGGCAGAACCAGGTCTGTAGGCCCTTACAGAAGATTTTAAGGGTGGCTGCAAATCTCACCTCAGGGCACATGATATCCCAAAGGGTAGGAACCATGGCAGAAAAGGCTCTTCTCCTAAATTGAATAGGAAACTGGTATATAAGATGTTTTTTTTAAAAAAATAAAAATGATCTAAAGTAAATTTGTGATAAATAATATTTATTATACCATAAATTGGGCATCAGCATTTTGATTCCTGTCCCTATACTTTGGCAATAAATCTGTTTAATTGCATCTTCACATGGACCTGGTCTTTCATGCCTGATGCGGAATTGAATCAATTGCCTCATTTCTTTTCTTCCCCCCCACCCCGCCAAGTTTTAAATATTTTATTAGGTTATGTCTTCATTTCTGTGGCAGAAGAAGGATCCACTGGTTGATATACCACATGATAGACCATTTTCTCTAACCTACTGAGCACTCACTGAAACCATAATAGCTATGATGTCTTCTGATAGTAATGCTTTTAATGTTGTTGTCATTATTAGTACTGAATATTGTCAGCTGACCTATAAATCTATTTGTAATTTTGATATCTTTAAATATCATTAGATTTAACTGAAATTTGAGATATTTTTCTTTGTATGTAAATGATCTACTGTGTATAGAATGAACTGCTTTAAGCACAGCCTATTTATGAAAAAAATACAGTATAGAAATGAATTAACTATGTCTTGCCCAATTTCCATGGCTGTCTACTATTCTAAAAAACCAAGCCCCCAACTAAATAGCATGGTCTATTTTTAGTCTTTGAGTTACCTGAAAGTTGTGTTGGAAATTAATATATCTCTGGTGCTGACACAGCAGAAAATCAAATGCTGAACCTTCATTAGATATTACTTGTGCACTAATAACACTATGGTCTTCATATTTAAAGTGTCTATGTTGCTATACAGTATATTACAGACACTTGTTATGTAGTATTACATAAATTATCATTGTTCCATATATACAATAACTTCTTGGGCAAAAATAACTTCAGAGTTTTTACATAGAATGAATAAATCTTTTTACTGAAATCAGTTGACAAAAAATTACCATTGCTTGGCTATATACAGTATAATAGGTTTTTATTTCATCCACAGTCCTAAATCTAGTTGGAAATGCCTAAGTTGAAATGCCTACACAGTTCTTTTATAGACAATACATTGTATGAATAAGGTTGAATGCATTTCTCTATGCCCATGTCGTTTTCATAAAATGCCTATAATAAATCCAGTTTGTAGCATATTATGAGTAAGTACAATCTTCAAATAAGGTTTTTATTCCTTTAAAATGTACATTTCAAATGTATTTTCTGATAAGTTGCACATTTTTGAACTATGAATTTCAGCATACAAAACCAGAAAGACAATATTGAGGTCATGTTTGGCATAGGAACAGAAAATCTCTCTATTTAAAAAAACCTCAAACAGTGTCCTTGATGAGAAAGAGTGATTAGGGACGCGTACAATATGGAGATCACATCTTTCACTTCCCAGCAAAACAAAAGAACTCCATCTGAACATTTTGTTGGAACATTCCAAATTAGCTGCATTCTGGTGAAACAAATCTCAAAATACTTCAAAATTCTATCAGAACAAAATTTGAAACACTTAATTGTTCCTGCCATTGGAAATGGTGGAAATGCAGAACGAAGTCCTTTTCATTCTAAGACTACCAGCCTGACTATTTTTTTTAAAAAAAATATCAACCACAGAGATTAATTGGTAAAATATATTTAAAAGTATTTGTGTGTCCTTTTAAGAAGGCCACAAAACCTAATTTCTCAGCTACCACCAGAACAGGTACCACTTGAAGGTCAAATAGCTAAATAGAAAATAATTCTACTCATTCCACATAAAACAGATTTCCTTCCCAAATCACCTTCCTTTCCTTGGTTTAATATAGGCTGCCTTGCAGTTCTACTTAAGAATGTAGAGTGCCCAACATTTCAGTAGTGTAGTACCGCACTAATCTTTTAGCAGAGTGGCCACCACTAGCTCCTCCACTCGTAAGAAGTGGATGCAGCTTGCTGGACTGGCTGAGGAAGTTAGCAAAAGAAAGAAAAACCAAAGGTGGTATTACTGCCTTGTCCAACGGAGAGGAACCATAGAAACCATCCTTGTTTTTATATCTTAAAACACTCAAGAACTAAGAATAAAAAAGAACATTCCTGATTCATATATGCATCCTTACCTAGACAAACAACTGAAGTACCAAAGGAGCGAAGAATTTCAGCAAATAAGTCAAACCAACAAATTAAGATTTGTCTCCTGCAGCAAAATGAACCATGGATTGTTTGGTCTACCAACAGTGCACAATAGTCCAAACAAAATACACATACAGTAGCATCTTGGTTGAATAGATCTCTATTAATGGACTTTGAACATAATAGATGTAATTTGTATCTAGATGTTTTCTTGAAATAGCCAAGTCCATTAAGCCAAGTTTTTACTGAGATGTCTGGAAAGATGCTGGGAACAGGGGGATAGGCAAGCTGAGATAACAGGAATATTAGGGAGCTGGTAAAGAAGGAAAGCGGCCAGTTTTGCTCTCTGCAGCTTTTATGCTTCTAGTGCAAGGATCAGCGGCAGCAAAGTAGGTAGATATTTCTCCTCATTGCAGGCATCAGGAAGATAATGCCACTCTAGCAATGTACCATTCCTGTGCAATTGGGATGAATCACTGTGGTCTAGTGGTTAAGGGTGCAGGCTTAAAAAAAAAAGCAGATCATTAGTTCCTCCTTAGGCATGAAAGTCACCTGACTGACCTTTGGTCAGTTACTGTCTCTCAGCACAACATCATCCAGGAGGTGGATACAAACAAACAAAATAATTAACAGGACTACAGTTCTGAACTCGACCAGTTGGAATCATCAAGAGACTCAACATATATTTTACACAAGTGCATAATAAAAGACTTTTTAACATGTCCCTTTCAAATTTTAATGGTCATCCTTTCTTCCCACATGGCCCATTGAATTTTCCTACATACACAAAGCTTGGCAATCCAGCTGAAACCAACCAAGACAGAACTTGTGCAGTTTTACATTAATAAGAAAATGCAATCCATTCAAATCCAATACAGGGAATTACCCTTTGCTGTTTCAAATGCTTTCTAAACACCCAAAGAGTCAGTCTTCAAACTCAAACTTTCCTGAAATTTTGGCATTTACATTTTTAAGGGATATGTTGAAAAATGTGATCTTAGTTGCAATGTTATTAGGTTTCTTTTTGTCTTTTGGAACAAATGATAATTTGCTAATTATATAATTGAGTTCTTTGATGAGTGCTAATAATGTAGATAAGTCTTTGTTGCATTTATAAGAATTTATAGTTAAATTCCCTTTAGTTTCTCTCCAGACTTTATTCCTCAGAATTTTCCCCCAGATTTTTTTATGTGGGTTTTGGGGTTCCTTTAGTTTCATTTTTAGTGTACTTGTGTTTCAACCCTGGAGTAGCCTCTAGATGACCTTTCTTTTGTCTGCTTTTTCTGCAATGTTCCCACAATGAAGTAGACTTCAACAAGAGGTATCTCAAACTATGGACTCCCCAAGGCCATATGTTCATGTGGAAAATTATGTGCAGTGTTCTGTGGCTTGGATTTTTAAATATATATGTATATATAAGCTATATATATATATATAGCTTAACTCATTGAATTCTCCCTTCCACTCTCCAGTGTTCAATATCTCTTCATGCTGCTGCTTTAGGAACATGCCAGAACAAAATATGGAATAGAGCAGCAGTTTGTGACTCAAGAGAAATATAAAGCTTTCAGAGCTTTTAGTACCTGAAATGGCAGGATATGAATGAAGACACATAGAGATCTGCCCACATTATGCAGAATAGCAATAATCAAGTACTTGGAAATGGTGAGGGGCAAATAAGGAGGCTAATGGGAGATGAGGAAAATCTGTATGATAATGATTGGAGAGAAAAAGGGGGTTAAAAGAAGCAGCTCTGGGACATTAATGAATGGTCCCATATTCCTGATATTGGAACTTGGAGAACTGTATTACAAATGCAGTCAAAAATCAAATAACCCAAATGATTTTCCTTTGGTTTATTGATTTTAACTGGGGATAAAAACATATTTAACTATAGCTACAGATAGCAATATAGCAATAGATTTATATACCATTTGTCAGGGCTTTTAACCCTCCCTAAGCAGTTTACAGAGTCAGCATATTGCCCCCAACAATCTGGGTCCTAATTTTACCCACCTCGGAAGGATGGAAGGCTGAGTCAACCTTGAGCCTGGTGAGATTTGAACTGCCTAATTGTAGGCAGCTGGCAGCTAAGTACTATGTACTCTACTTGCTGCATCACCACGGCTCTTAAGATATCTTAATCCAAACAATTCTGGCCTAGTTGACAGATTTCAGAACATGGGTGTTCTCATTAAATGGTTGCTATTGAGGGCCTGGCTACTTACAGCATTGCTATGGTACAATTGTGGATGTGACTGTTCACAACATACCCAGGAGTGGGCTGCTGGGGGTTCACAGTAGTTCGGGCAATCCTCTTGCTAAAGGGTCTGTCTAGTTCAATCCTCAAATCCCTTTCCTGGCTGGCCCAACCACACCCCTCCCCACCTTGTAGATTTACCCATTCCTTGCCTCATTTCCTTTGGCCACTTGCGTCTGGCTCCCTCGCTTGCTTGGCAGCCTTTACTAGCCCATCTCTGGTTCCCTTGCTACTCTGGTTTCCTTGCTCCCTAGTTTTAGGTATGTTGCTGCAGCCCTTGTGGGTGGAGGCTCCGACAGCCACCTTTTGGCCTTTACAGGCCAGACCCAGCTCTTGGGTTCTGTGTGTACCTGCTGCGCAAGGCCCGAGGCTTAAAGCTTTGCAAGAACCAAAGGCTGGCTCAGTCTTTGATGGCCCATTAACAAAGGTGGGGGAAACTCAGCTTTGCTCCCCCATGTTATATTTCTTTTTTAGGGGAAATATTCTGCCTTTGTAATATTTCTTAAAATATTTCATTTTTCTAGGAGAAGGGTGGGTGCTAACTTCCAACGCTACCATAATGGGCTGTACTTTGAAAAGACCCATGTTACACTCAAAATGGCAGCTGTGTCCTGCTTGAAATTCCATGCTTAAACCATTCTTAAAAAATGATGTTTTTATTAGGTAAATAGGACAAAAAGTGACATTGAGTTGCTCACACACACCCAGTGACATGACAACCAGCCTTGCCCAGCCAGCCAGTCATTAAGGTAGAGAACCCTTTGTTAAAAAATGTAAAGCATACCTATTAACCAGAAGGCAAACTAGCTAGGTTGTTTTTTGCTAATCAAAAGGCTATTTGTTTTTCAAACATATTTTTATTTTTTTTCAGTGCAGGACGCAGAAGTGTTTTGTTTTGGCTAATGGAAGTACTACAGAGAGATGACTTGCTTTACTAACTTTCTGTTAAACCACAGGTGCCAAGGCAAAGAAGCAGTAAGATGCTTCTGCTGATTAAAGATACTTTGAATAATCTCAGTCATTGTAGTTTATACTCTCTTCAGTTCGATACACCAGAACATTACTCATGTAGTTTGCTAATACCAAAAGATACATTATTGATCCAGTTTTTCTCACCAACTGTAAGTTGTTCTTCTGATAAATCACTGTAATGAGCAGTGAATTTAACTTAATTCCAGTCTTACATATAGAAATATTTCTCTGAAAAGCCACAAAGCTTTCAAAAAGATGTCATTTTAAATTACAACTACTTTATCAAGCTGCAAATTTACCAATAGGAATTCTATTCATTCCTTGTACTGCATTTGGGTTTTAAAAATTATGCCACTTATAAAAATTAGAGAAAGAACATAGCTTTCCACGGGAGTCATCTTTCTGACAACCTATATAATATTGATTCAGAATACCTAAGATAGAAACTTAGATAGAAAGGTTTTAGCAAACTTATTGATTATGCTCCTAATATTTGATGGGAGGAAAGCATTTTAAAGTTATTAAGGAATTACTTAGCAAGTAGCAAGCAGGTTAATTGATATGCAATTTCTCAGCAGATATAATCTCCACTTTTTTGTTTCACACAATCCAGTATCTTGTTGTAAGTAGAGCCAGGAAGGGAAATCAGAGGGTTTCCAGATGTTCCTGAAGTTGCATCCTCCTTTCTTAGGTGTTTTGGCTGTGGTGCTTGGTACCATAGCTTGAACCCATATACAGCAGGCCATGGAGTTTTCATGGCAAAGATACTGGAGTAGGACTAAAGAGCCCCTTGATGGGGGTGAAGAAGGAGAGTTCAAAAGTTGCTTTGAAACTCAACATTAAGAAAACTAAGATCATGGCATCTGGTCCTGTCAATTCCTGGCAAATAGATGGGGAAGAAATGGAGGTAGTGATAGATTTTATTTTCCTGGGCTCCAAGATTACTGCAGATGGGGATTGCAGCCAAGAAAGTAAAAGATGCTTCCTCCTATGGAGGAAAGATATAGCAAATCTAGACAGCATACTAAAAAGCAGAGACATCACCTTGCCAAGAAAAGTGTGTATAGTCAAGGCAATGGTTTTCCCAGTTGCAATGTATGGCTGTGAAAGTTGGACCATAAGGAAGGCTGAGCATCAAATAATTGAGGCCTTTGGACTATGGTGCTGGAGAAGACTCTTGTGAGTCCCTTGGATTGCAAGGCAAGTAAACCAGTCAGATCAACCCTGACTGCTCTGGGCCAGATCCTGAACATGCACCTCAAATACTTTGGCCACCTCATGAGAAGGAAGGACTCATTGGAGAAGAGCCTAATGCTGGGAGCAATCGAGGGCAAAAGAAGAAAGGGACGACAGAGAATGAGGTGGCTGGATGGAGTCACTGAAGCAGTCAGCATGAGCTTAAATGGACTCTGGGGGTTGGTGGAAGACAGGAAGGCCTGGAGGAAGGTTGTTTATGGGGTCGTGATGTGTCAGACATGACTTTGCAACTAACAACAACAGCAGCAGCATGCCCTCACAAGGTAGTAGCCAAGTGTGGCCTGCCAATGTTTTTCACCACCATCTCAAAGAACGTGCTGCTAAAAGTCTCAATACCTCTAAAGCAAAGACTCTCTAATCTTACACTAACGTAGTCTAAAAAGGAGGCAAGTGATTGAGGTATACAAAATTATACTGGACTGGATAAAGAAGATCAGAAGAAGCTATTTTTCTCTTCACAAAAAACTAAACTGGCAGTCTCCCAATGAAATTGAATCCTGAAAGAATCAGGACAAGAAATTTTTTTAACACATGTTAAAAACACATTTCATGAATTGTGGTGCTGTATACTAGTTCAGCTGGGTACAAAAACATGGTTGGGCCACTCCATGGAGTCATGGGGATCAATGGCTATTAGCCCCAATGGCTGTAGAACTGGCTATTTGCTAGGACGCCAATAGACTTCTTTGTGCAGTTGATTGGCCACAGTGAGGGCATATTGGTAGATTAGATGGGCCAGAAGTATCTTTGAGGAGGGTGCTACATATGTTTAGGTTTAGGTTTAGGTTTATTGAATTTATATACCGCCCTTCTCCTGAAGGACTCAGGGTGGTGAACAATAAAAAACAAGTATACAAAAAATAAAAAAGCATTAAATAAATAAGCCAATAAACTGAATTCCCCAGTTAAAAACACCCACCCCCCACCCCATCAGCCGAGGCCATCTGTCTGGAAAAGCTAAGTTTTTAAATTGCGCTGTCTGGAAAAGCCAAGTTTTCAAAAGGTGCTGCTGACAGAAGAAGATTTGGTTAGAAAAATATTGGACTGCACCGAGGCAGACAGACTTTCAAGACAATTGAAGGATCAAATGGACTCTGAATATTACAGGTGTTGGGACTCATGGTATTTGTGGCTAAAAAAGAGATTGGATAAGGAAAATACTTCATGATTATGGATACATGAGCTCCATTTGTTAAAAGCGCTCATTGTAAATTTTTTCAGTAAAATGTTTGTAACTATGTTTTTAACTTTTATATAAATTAAAAAAAAAATAAAAAAAAAATTGCGCCAGAAAGAGCGGAGGTCAGGGGCCATCCGGAGGTCAATGGGCAGTTGGTTCTAAAGGGTGGGGGTGCCCACAGAGAAGGCCCTCCCCCTAGGCACCACCAACCAACACTGCCTGGCTGATGGCACCTGGAGGAGGCCAACTCTGTGGGCGCGAACTGGGCGGTGAGGAGCTGACACTGGCAGGAGGTGCTCCTGCAAGTACCCTAGGCCATTGCCATATAGGGCTCTATAGATGATAACCAGGATCTTGAAGTGCACCCAGAAAGCAACCGGCAACCAGTGCAGCTTGCACAGGAGCAGCATAACATGGGAGTACCATGATGCTCCCATCACCACCTGCACGGCCGCATTCTGGGCCAGCTGCAACTTCTGGATGCACCCCAAGGGAAGCCCCATGTAGAGGGCATCACAGTAGTCCAAATGAGAGGTGACTAAGGCATGAGTGACTGTGGCCAAGGCATCACAGTCCAGGTAAGGGCACAACTGGCACACAAGCTGAATCTGCGCAAACGCCCCCCTGGTCACGGCCGTCAGATGATCTTCTAAAGACAGCCGAGAATCCAGGAGGACACCCAGATTGCACGCTTGCTGGGAAGGGAGCAAAAGTTCTCCCCCAAACCTCAGCGATGAAACTTCTTCCTGAGAACCACGTGATGCAAAAAACCACAGCCACTCCATCTTGGTTGGGTTGAGCCAGAGCCTGTTCCTCCCCATCCAGACCCTTGTTCTAGATCCTGAAGAGTGACTTCTAAATGGAAGTCCCGCGTCATGTAGTGAGGAGCACTCTAGGCTTCTACGTGTACTAATATTTGAAAATGTTAGTTTATGGCTGGCTCATTGTATTTGAATCAGTTAAAACAATATATTCCAAGCTTGTGCTGCTGATTTTTATTGGCATGTGTAAACAATGTGTGTTCACACCTAGCTATATAAACTAATATAATAATTTAGCAGAACATCAATTATTAAATGTAATGGTAGCATCCATTTTCTCACAGTTTGGGCATCTTCTTAATAAAAAATGCCATCTGTGCTCTCAGAAGGGAGGGAGTCACTGGCCTTCACTGCCAATTGGCTGAAACCTCGTATTGATACCAACTGGGAGAAACATCTGCTCTTCCACCTGGAAGGACACTGATGGCAATCTGCTGCCTGAAACAATCGGCAATGGGAAAACTATGCTTAATAATTACACAATCACTGCCTCCAACCCACTTTCTATCTTGAAATTTGAGAAGTTATTTAATAAACAATCCTCTGGTGGTAATAGCAGTCAACCTTAGCAAACAGAGGAGTGCAAATATCAAAATGTACAATTACTGTTTACAATAAGAACTTAGGGAAACTAAGGCCAAGACTTTAACAAGTGGTACAGTGGTTAGAATGTGGTCTTGCAGACTAACTCACTGCTCACTCTAGGAGCTCAATTCTGAGTGGCTCAAGGTTGACTCAGCCTTCCATCCTCCTGAGATCAGCAAAATGAGGACCCAGATTATTGGGGCCAATATGCTGACTCTATAGACTGCTCAGAAAGGGCTGTAAAGCACTATGAAGTGGTATACAAGTAGCTATTGCTACTGCTAACTGAGCAGGAGTGGACACACCAAAGAGATCAGCTCCCAAAACCAATTTTTATTTATTCTTCAATGTAAATTAATTTTAAGTCATAAAAAAAAACCCTTAACAAATATTGTGTCCCTATAGAAAATGAAATCCTTAGTGTTAAGCCCACATTCAGTTATATCAGATGAAATTTATATTGTTTGAAGTTGATGGAAGAAGAGTTTTCTTTTTAAAAAAACAAAACAATAATATAATCTCCAAATCTTCTGGAGAATGTGAATACCGTTGCACCATTGTACCACTGCAATCCACTGTTTTCCATCCAATTCCCAATGGATTGTGTGACAACTTTATTTCAGCAAGCTCGATTAGGCCACAGACTTCTGATTCCCATTTTAAGGCATCTTTGGCTATCTATAAATGTTCCTCAGAGGTTTGAGCCTGTATGAAGTCGACATTATTACTTACAATATGCAATTTCATTACTTTTTCCCCTACCAGGTTCTTTGCTCATAGAGGTTTTGCTTGTTTGTGGAGCAGCACAAAATTGTTAGATGGTGTTTATGGAACAGAAAATGGTTGAATATGTTTGTTTTATACAAAATGATGATTGCTTCACAGTTTCAAAATTCTGAAGAAATAATGGGTAAAATTTTTTCCATATATTATTATGCTTAAAAAAATCCAAACAGTTAATTTCTAGGGATGGATGAACTTGATTTGATTTTTGCCAGAATTAGTTTTGAAGGTTCAAATTTTGAATTTTTTAAATTGGCTTTTCCAACAAGTTGTGATTTCCTGCACACATGCTTCTTGTTTCAAGGTACAAAACTGTTCCTTTAATCACCTACTATTTCCAGGCATTCTGCATACTATATTGTGTTTTGCAGATCAGTTAATATGAGGAAAACCGAAAGCACATTTTTGGAGATGAAACAACAGCAAGTGAAAAGGTATAGTAACTGGACTATGGATGAGTGCCTTGAGTTTGAGAATCAAGAATTACAGTTGATTATATGCCTGTTTAATCAATTAATTAGATTTTATCTCATCTATACCATTTTATCAGTAATTCAAGGTGGCAAACATTCCTAATATTCAGAATAATAGAGTTGGAGGAGTCCTCTAGGGGTGTTCTAGTCCAACCCCCTGGAAACTTTATAGCATTTCTGAAAAATGGTCGTCCAATCTCTTCTTAAGTGCTGAAGAATCCACAACTTCTGAAGGCCAAGTCATTCCATTGATTCCACTCGTTCTTCTCTCTATTTTCCCTTCAAAACACAACCCTATGAGGTGAGTTGGGCTGAGAGGAAGTGACTGATCCAAAGTCACCCAATGGTTTCTCATGTTTAAAATGGGACTAGAACTTGTAGTCCCTGGTTCAAGGCCAGCACCTTCAACGCTATACAAACTGGACATGTATCATGAGAAATAAATGCCACTGACTTTAGTAGCATTTATTGATAGTGATACCCTAGAACACTGGTCAGCAAACTTAAACACACAAAGAGCCATTTGGACCCATTTCCCACAGAAAAGAAAACACCGGGAGCCAATAATTTAACAACCGGTATGACTGG
>JANHFR010004012.1:76730-93458 GCA_032468015.1 Mimophis mahfalensis
CCGGATGGCTCCTGACCTCCGCTCCTTCCGAAGGGACTTGAAAACATGGCTTTTTGAATTGGCTGGCCTGGACTGAGTGGCTTGTTGTTTTAATTTTGTGTTTGTTTGTCGGGGCTCGTTAATTTAATATATTTTTAACTTTTGTATGCTGTTTTATCTTAATTGCCCTGTACACCGCCCTGAATCCTTCGGGAGAAGGACGGTATATAAGATAAATAAATAAATAAATAAATAAATATGCACCAAAGAATAGTGTCTATGAGCATGTGTAGTATGTCTTTTTTCTACCCACATATCAAAGGCAAATGGCAAAATCAAAGGTGGGATAGAGATATTATAGGTAGCACTGGTTCTTCTTAATTGAATGCAAAGAGCTAGGGCTCTGGAGACATCACAAAGATTCCAGATGCCAAGTTTTAATAATTCAGTATAAACTTTTATTTGGGGGAGACCAGCTCCTTAAAAACATGCTGCATTATTAATTGTGCTATAATACCAGGCTTAAATCTCTAGCTTCCTTTCTTTTTTCCATGGAACTTTGATCTTTCCTTATGACTCAATAAGATTCTCTGAGATATGAGTCTATGACTCCTTTTTTTCAACCTATATTTTTGAGATGTCCCAAGCCAGATCTGGAAATGTGTTCTTAAATTAAATTTAAAAAGATTTCTCTCCAATCTATGAGACTGTATAGTGATGATTCTAGGTGTACCTACAGCAATGATTAAGAATGTCAAAAGGGGAATGTAACCAAAATATCAGATCCATCTTTTTACATGCATGTAACGCATGTTCAAATCAGGGTTTTGAAAAAACAGGAAAAAACAGGCAAGACTCTTGATGTTACTAACTGCTGTTGTGGAAGCCCCTAAATGACTTATTTCCATGCTATTCCCTCTTTCATAAGAGGGAGTACATAACTTCTGAACAGAATTAGAACAACTTAAATTGGATTGAGAAAATGTTGGGGAATCTTTTTCTTTTATGGATGTTGAAGAGATATATTTAGTTAATATATTTCCATTTTCCATATTAATATATGGATTCCAGATTAATATGCAGGTTGGAACACATACTTCATTGTGCATTTCAATAAATTTTGTGATGCAGTTCTTGTCACATACAGAAATTAACAGAAGTGTGCCTATTATGGAAAGTTGTAAATAAAATGTGTACATTTCGGAACGATATATACAAAAGCATTATATTGTGAATAACTATACATGAAAACAAATGCATTTTCCAAAACAGCAAAATGATGCAGAAATGGGATGGATAACATCTTATTAGATATGTATCAGACTAATACAAAATAAATGTGGAGTCATACATTCCTACTTATGATTCTTTATCATCCCTTCAACTTCCTTATGATATCCCCTCCTATGCATATAATTTTAAAATCCCAGCCTTTAGCTAGTTATTATACAATTATGGGAATGTTAACAGGCAACATCTGTCTTCTACTTTCCCTATTTTTGACTAACATGAAGTAGCCTTTTCAGCTCTAAAATGCCCTTTAACAGTCATTTACTTCTATTTGGAAGCAAGGAAGAAGGTATCTGATATTCACAGGGAATATCTACTTTTGCTGCTGGTCCCTATTGTACAATATGTATGTATGACTGGCACTGAATTCATATAAAATAGCAATACTTGTCTCAGCATGGATTCGAGAATTAAATGAGCCATCTTCTGCACATAACCTAACAGATACAGAATAATTCCCAGGAACCAAAGTATACCAGAATAGGTTTGAAGTTCATTTTTGTAACAAACATTCCCTGAATTATACTTGGTATTAGGGGTGTGTGTGTGTGTGTGTGTGTGTGTGTGTGTGTGTGTGTGTGTGTTGATAAGGCAGAGTGAAAACCTATTTTGAAAAAAATATGCAAGAAAGGTGAAAATAATGCATAGAAAGCATCTAAAGAAATACAAGTTGTGCTCAATTACAGATTATTATTTTCCAGGATTAAGCAATACAAATAAACTATATAGGTGGTCTTCAAATGTAATATTCGTTTTGTCAGGGGAAAAAAAACATCCCATAATTGTTAAATCAGACCTTTTCAGGTCTGCTAATACTAGGTGTGAGGTGTTTTAGGAAAATAGAAAAAATTCAGCTTCTGTGGTGAAATACCTTAACTATGCTAACATTTAGGGATGCAAAACCTGTCTCTCTGCATTTTTCTGTATGAGAGGTGGGTGGTCCAGATTTTTTTCCTCAAAAGTAGTCTTAGGCTAAAGTGCCATGGTCTTGGGAAGGCAATCAAAATTTTGTAAGATCGATCTCACTTACGTTAGAGGAGAGATCCAAAGTTGCATTCTCCCTTCCTGTTTCTAGAGAATTTTTGTCATCTACAATCTACACAGGGCCACCTAGTATGACTATTTTGCTGTATTTGACTGACATGAAAAATTCACTTTTATCACACCTGATATGTACAGATGTACCTTAAAGAGCAGACTCCAAGGATTGTTAAATTATTTCCCTGCAGATAATCCCCCGGCCGGCAACAGTGTCTTTTACCAATATGTACCAAATCTAAGGATAATTTAATGCTGTATGTCTATGGAGATTCTCAATCATCTATGATTGAAAATTATGGCTGTCCCAAAGGTGCTTTTTCCAAAAGGTATCAGGACAGAAACTTCAGGAGTTTCTTGGATGAGAAATGGAATGTTTTCAAAGGAAAGAAAACATGTGTTCCAATGACCTTTTGGAAAACGCACCTTTGAGATAATTTAATGCTGTTCCAGGAATAACCCAGATTTACTCTTTCATGTAATGGTGTTGCTATTAATTGTTTTATTTCTGGCTTTATCATTTTATAGCTGTTTTTTTTTTCCCCTAGTCATTCTACTTATTTTAATGTCTTTATATATGTAGTATTATTTTATTTGCCACCAGGAGCACTGAATCGTGGAAAGACAATCCATTTGCTGCAGAAAAGTATGGGTATTGATCTGAGATTACAAATACACTCCCTTGCATTTCAATGCATTTCACTAAAGCAAATGCATGATCCATTGAGAAATTATGTAAAATTCCTTGACTTTAGAATGTTATGGACTTTATATGATTAGTTTGCAGAGTCAAAGGCATATGAAGAATCAACATTTTATTAAATTAGCATTTGTCATTTTTTGTTTGTGCAGCTTATTCTATTTCAAATCATTACTATATCACATATATATGTATCTGCTCATCTGTGCATATTATAACATAAAATTTTCTGCCTATATGTGAAAACTGCATATAAAGAGTGAGGAGTGTAAGACTATCTAAGGATGACAAAACTTAACCCATTATGCCACAGAAACATAGTTGCTGAGTCCTGAAAAAAGAAATGAAAAAAAAAAAGACATTCTAGAAACATTCTATATTAACATTATAGTTTTCTTTTCAGAAATGTCTCTTGAAAAGCAGGTAAGGAATGATCCAGCCAAAATTATGCAATATAAATATTAGGCAAATTTTATATTTTAGAGACAATGTATTTTCTAGCCTTCCAGATATATATATATATATATTTTTAGAAACTACAGGTAGTCTTTGACTTACAACCACAATTGAGTCTAACATTTCTGTTGCTAAGCAATACATTTAAGTGAATCACTGCAGTTGTTAGGTTAGCAATATGGTTGTTCATGAGATCTGGCTTTCCCATTGACTTAACTTGTCAGATGGTAGCAAAAGGGGATCACCCAGGACACTGTAAAGGCCATAAGTATGAGTTAGTTGCCAAATGTCTGAATTTTGATCACATAACCATGGGAATGCCGCAATAAGTGTGAGAAATGTCCATGTCACTTTTTTCAGTGATGTAACTTTGGTCACTAAATGAACTGTTGTAAGTCAAGGATTACCTGTAATGTTCTTTTCAGAAAACTGTCTCAATTTTACAAACACTTGACGAATAATGCAACCAAAGTTGTTTCATGGGGCTTAAAAGAGAACCACTGGCGACCCCCAGGGGGAGAGCCTTTTCTGTGGGCGCGCCTGCCTTTTGGAATCAACTGCCCCTGGAGCTTCAGTTGGCTCCTGACCTTCAGTCCTTCCATCGTGACCTAAAAACATGGCTATTCCAACTGGCTGACCTTGACTGCTGGGGTGTTTTATTAATTTGTTTGTTGGTTTTAATCATTATTGGGATAGTCGTTTAATAGTTTTATAAAAAAAAATTTAATATGTTTTTTATTGTTGTGAGACACCCTGAGTCCTTCGGGAGATAGGGTGGCATAAAAATCCCAATAAACTAAACAAACTAAACTATATGTAGTGGTTAGTATCTTAAAATGGAATTTTCTAGTGTCATTGCTGTGTGTGTATGCTTGAATGACCTTAATTACAAGAAGCCTTATCTTGTTTTGTGGTTTCATTTCACACATGGACATGCCATAATTTTATGCTTTTATTGCTTTGTTCTTGAATTTCTAGATTGAACTAGATCTATCTATGGTAAGGCTGATGAAAGAGTTGGTGTGAGATTTCAGGTTAATTCGACCTACTGCATTTGCAAACTGATAGTAACAAGAACGAATTAGTATGTCCTCAGTTCTGAAGTCTTATCTACTATATGACTCTATAAGGTCCCATAGATGCTCCCCTCCCCTGCTTCTATGCAATAGATTCTCTAATGTCTAATTTTCAGTATCAAAATCATAAGGACACATAACATGTAATAGCTAATACTGAATGGTAATTCTTATCATCCTTGTTTATTACCCATATTGGGAACTGAAGTTTAAAAATATGTAGATACCCAAATGTTTTCTTCCTGGTACCTTTCATGTGAAGAATATCAAATCACATGGGCCAAGATTTATTCTTCCTTGTGTAATTTCTCCTGAAAATCAGTACTTTTCCCATCACCCATATCCTTTTAACTGAGGAGTTTAACTTGAGATGTTCTGCTTGCAAACAGTATGTTCATTCATCAAGTGTGACCCAGCAATTAAGGCAAATACTTATATAACTTTAATCCATTAACTTTTTTTGCCCCACAAGGCAGCTGTCAGTTTTGGTGATTGTGTGACATACAGATAAACACACACATGAAAAATCTTATCATTAATGAATAGGCAGATTTGGAATTTTTTAATATGGGGTGGGATCATATTTCAAATAAACCCTTAGAGACCATTTGTTTTTCTAGTAAAAATGGTGGAATATCCATGGTCTTTCTTAGCAGTCTGCCACTTAAATAAGGAGACTCATTTGTGATTAGGTAGGAGAGGGAGTTTTGAGGCCACAAAAAGGAGCACACATCCTACAGTGTGAGGATTCGCCACTCCTGCAGTGTGCTTGTAAAACCAACAATTGGGACCTTACTTTCATTCTATCTTTAAGTAATCCTCTATACAGCTTTTCTGAGGGTAGCTTTGACCTGTAGTATGATTTTGGTGGTGTGGTGGTTAGAATGCATTATTGGAGGCTAACTCTGCCCACTGCCAGGAATTTGATCCTGACAGGTTCAAGGTTGACTCAGCCTTCCCTCTTTTCAAAGTTAGTAAAATGAGGGACTGAATTGTTGGGGTCAATATGCTGACACTCAGAAAGTGTTGTAAAGCACTATGGCGTGGTATATAGGTCTAAATACTATTGCTATTTAGGAACAAACATGTCATGTTCACCCACCCTGCTATATTTTTATGAGGCTCAGGAGAAAGTGGCAATGAAGAAATGTCTTCTTTGGGTGGAGGACATATTCAGAATTTGCAGATGAATTATTCTAAGAGCTACAGACAAGCAGGGCATAAGAGATAGCAACTTGAAATCCATAAATACATTCTCTTAATGTCCAAAGGTTGTGCAAAACTTTCAGAAGATTGCTTCTGAACATATGGGAGCCTATACAAAACATTTCTACCCACTTCCTTAATGCAACTACAATAGCAAAGTTAAGTGGGTTTGCATGCACTAACACATGGAAACAACTGAGAGCAGCTTCCAGAAGAGCAATCCAAGCTTGGAAAAAAGAGGTGGGTGCATTCAAAGCTTAGGAATGTTTTTTTAATTGTTTCTGACTTCCACTTTCCAAATTTCTATTGCAATCATAAAGAACAATGTGAACTAAAGAGCCTTAAAATTGGCCAGTAAAGCAATGCTAATAGGGCAGATAGCAAAAAAAAACCATAGTTGTTTTATTTCTAGCACTTTTTAAAAAATGTGTGAGTTGTGTTTCTATTATTTTCATTCTCTGAAAGTCTGTTGGAAGTGTAGTGCAGTGTTGCAAACTGGTGCTCTGCTAACTCCAAGTCCATACATTTAAAATTGCCAAGTTTGAAAAACACTACTGTAAACTGTTCCAGTATACAAACCTGGGGCCACTTAATATCACCTGCAAACCATGAGCTTCACTCCCTCTGAGCTTGTGACTGCTTACTGGCTGTTCTTTTTTCATTGACCTTTAGTACTAAAATGAATTCTTTTCCTATCTGTAAAACAGGAAAGCACCAGGAGGCAGAGCATGCTAATGTTGCAGGTGGAACTAACAGCCCAGTCCTACTTTTCTTCCTGACATTTTCTGGCTGCATAGAATACTTCTAAAGATGCCTTTTACAGTGGGATAGTACTGTAGATATCTGAGACTCAAAAGGTTCTGCACCATTAGATTCCCAAGTTTTTTTAAGGGTGGGATGGCATTGTTCCTTAAAGGTATTGATCCCACATTGCTTATCTTCTGAGATTATGTGGGATTTGTAAGAAACCCTTGGTACATACAAGGTAGTTTAACTTTGGAGAGGAGATGCAACTCTCTCAATGACTGCAATCATTCCAGAGGGTGGATGGATTGATGAATGAAAGGGAAAATTGTATTATTTTTTGCATTATCCCATTCAGCTACCAGAGTTAATACATGCTTTTAAGCATTGTTCCAAAAATGTTAGCTATTGTATATGTGAAAAACAGCCAGCTACTTTGTCATCAGAATTAAGTTTCTAATCTCCAGATCTTGTATGATAATTTACTTTGTTTTGCCTATTAGAAGTATCACAAAATTGTTAATATAATAAAATAACCCCCCTGCTCGGTTCTCTATAGAAAATCATTTTAATTTGGAGAAATTCTATATTACCCTTGAAAAATAATCACAAAATCACTATTTAGTGATGCTTTAACAAATGATATTCACTTGCATATCAAAGTTATGTGAGATGCATATATTTCTCTGCAATCATTAGTGCTTTATTCATATTTTTATAAGATCTGAGCAAATTTTATCCAGGTCAAACAAACTCATGGGAACAGGGAAAAATCTTTAATGTTATCATTAGCTATCTAGTCTTATTCTCTTGTGAAATTTTGGTTTTCCATGACGTTAGTTAACTATCATAAACTAATTCACTTTATGGAAAATAGAGTAAATCCTATATAATGGCTCAAATTCTAATAGTCTACTCAACTGCTTTTAGAAAAGAATCAGCTTTCCTTTCATATACCTGTTCCTTTGCAGAAAAAAAATAGTTATATACATTTGAAATTTGGCCAAGTCATTCCCCACCATCAACATTTCTATAGTTCTATAAAATTGGGCAACAGTATCCTATAATGTTTTTTTATGCCTATAAATATCCCATCCTGCTGAAAAAATTGCAGACAATTCTTTTTGCTCTATCACTCTATGGGACAATGAAGCACCCTTTTTTCTTTACAGTCAACCAAACCAGGTTGGAACAGACTATTTTTGAAATCATCCAATTAGATCAGGAGAGTTTTGGGATTGGATTCTCAAAATACACTAAGTGGTATTGATACTATTAGCAAAAGCGTCAGATGACCAAATGACTAGCTTTCCACCAAATCTTTCAAATCTTTCAAATCTTATTGCTTGTAAATTTCCTGCCTAGAATAGCTGTCTTTAAACAAAGTAATAAATGCCTAAAATCATTAAGTTATGCAGAATTATGAACCTAACTGGAAGATAAAACAATAAATGTATCCAGGACAATTTTTAAAATAATGGATAAAGTTAATCCTGACATGTTTAAACTCTGTGATAGGTCTCCTTGACTAGGTTTTACACAATATTTGACTAATCTAAAATAGGTAGATTGAAACTTGATAGTTTTCCATTTAGAAAATTGTAGAAATTCAACTTTAGACTTATATCTCTCTTATATTTTAGCCATCTTAATGTCTCATTGTTTGGCTTGCACATGTTGTATAAACACAGTAACTGTCATTTGTAACCTGGGTGTAAAAACATATTATAAAAGCCTTGAGAGGGAGATACATGTGTGTGTGCGCATGCACACACACACACACACACATATGATGTAAGGTTACATATATCTCCAGTCATCCATTATATTATGAAAAGTAGAAGAGTTCAAAGTGAAAATTCCTCATAGAAGCACTAGGAATTTTGCAACTTGAAAAGTGGTTTGGCTAAAATGTTCATTGTAAAATGTTCATTTGGAATAAGTCATAGTTTTCATGACTAGTGTTCTGCTTAATAATGTTTATGCTTTCTGAACAGAATGAAACCAGCTGATGTTTCAAAGATGAGACAAATAATTTCTAGTCATTGGGTGAAAAATCATTGTACTCCTGAGAAGACAACAACCAGAATGTAATGGAAAAGGTAAAATCCTGATGAAGATTACTAGGATGAAACAGATTCAATCCTGATGGCATTGATGAACATCATATTTACTTTCTTTTGTTCATGTAAATGACTGCCATATATATTGCAACACAGATACAAAATCTACTGTTTGGACTCTCCATTTTATTATTGATAAGATAGTGTGTGTCTATGTCTGTGTGTGTTGCTTAGGTTCATGATATAGAAAAACATAACTAGAAACAATTAGATTAGACAAAAAGGCCTATTTAGTCTATCATAATATTTCTCATCAAGTACATGATTCTGATTAGGAGGAAGTAAGAATAACAGCTGTTACTGTCAGCAACTGAAATTCAGAGGCATTCCTTGTGCTGGAAATAAGATTTAGCCTTATGTTCTATAAAGGAATTCAATTTGGAGGACATCCCATTATCCGGCATGTGCAATCAGCTAGTTCAGTCAAAAGGGGGGGAAAGCATAGTTTCCTAGCTAAATTTATACATTTCAAACCATATGGCAATTAGCAACCTTCAGCAACTACACTGATACAGTACACACACAGGTTGCTTAAAATACCAATGGAAATTCTTATGTTATTACTGAAGCATGATTGCAAAATGAACAAATCCCTTATGGAATTATTGGACTCTGCTAACTGATCTATTTGAATGTTGCTAAACATTAATGTATCTGTAGGTGTGTTTTGTGATTAATAACAGATTAGGTAAACTGAGAAGACATACTGGCCATGGTTCTCATTTCCATTTCTTAAGTTCTTTTTTCAAAGGTAATTTTGGTTAGCCTTTAATTAAAGAATATATTACTGAGATGACTAATTTTGTAGTTTCTGATTATTAGAAAACAGTTTTAATCCTCTGCTTCACATCAATATAATTGTGGTGGAGGAAGAGAAAAAGACATAGTACTTGTTTTTAAAAATGAAACAGTTGATAATTGTGCTTAATTCTCAAGTCTGATCATTAGAACTGAAAATGATTGGAGAGAGTGAATTTACTTACATTTAAAAAATAGAGAAAAGTGTAAGAGAAGGCCACACTAATTTATTGATTAAAATAAATAGAAAAATCAAATAAAATATGGGTAGTATAGTCCAGCCTTCTCCAACCTGGTACTCTCTACATTTAGTGGACTACAGTTCCATAATCTCAGCTAACATCTTATCCCTTGGCTAATATCCCAGTCATGCCAGTATATGAAGCCATCATACAGTTGTGTCCTCAGCTTCATGCAGAGACTACATATGGGGAGAGGGGAGCCTCAACTAATCTACCATCAGTGGATGTTTGTCTAACACTAAAAGCTGCATTAAATTCTCCATGAAGTTCCATATGATGCACTGGAAGCTGCTCTTCTTCTATCACTAAAGGGGTGGGAATTCTTTTTGTCATGTTTCCCTATTAATAGAACTGTACAGCTTAGAATCCCAGGAAGTCCTTTTGCAAAGGTACAAAACTGCACAAAACATTCTGGAAGGGAATCAGATAAAGTTGAGGACATTTCTCAACCTGAAAAAATGCAAGTTATCCATCTGGCAAAATCAGTTTGGCAAGTATTTGTAAATGGGTGTATAAGACTGCAAAGTCAATGGGGAAGCCAGATTTACTCAGCAGTCATGTGACTAACTTAACAACTGCAGTGATTCACTTAACAATGGTGGCAAGAAAGGTTGTAAAAGGGAGCAAAATTCACTTAACTGACTCACTTAACAAAAGAAAATTTGGACTCAATTGTAGTCATAAATTGAGGACTACCTGTAGAATGAAAGTATTGATTGCATTCTGTCAAAGGTCTGTCCGGATTGCTAATAGAATTTTTGAAATTTATGACCTAATGTGATTTCACTGGGAATTCAAAAATGCATTTCTAGAGAAAACAAAGTTTAGATGCAGTTTAATTTTTTTATATATATATATATAAGGCTGATCAGAAAACATTCCCAATTTGGTGAGAATTTAATAACAAATGCCTTGATCGATTCCATACCAGCTTTTCTGAGAAGAAATTATCAAAATGATAAACCTTTTGGGGAAAAAAAGCAATAATAAAATGAAGGATACAGGTTGGTTAAGCCTGATATCCAGGGAGTTCCTAGTTTTAGTCTCTGACTAAAGGAAGCTAAAGAGACAGAGGCAGGCAAGGTGGCCAATCTAATTTTTACAAATGCTATTCCATTTTTTTTTAAATTACCAATAAAGTTAAATTGTTTTTCTCTCATGTAACACTGCTTAGGCATTCCTAAAGTTTTACAAGTTCCTCTTGTAATACAAACTTATCTTAAACTAATGGATATACGAGCCAAAATCCCCCAAACAGCTCCAAAATCAAAGTATTGAATGTTTGAAGAATGAGGCATTTTGTTTTGTATTTCCTTTGCCATGGCATTGGGTTCTTATTGTACAACCCTGTACAGTACTTCTTCAATATATATATATATTTATATATATATTTATATATATTTTAAAGATTTAAAAAGCAAAAAGTTACAAAACTGTTTGCAATTAACTTGAAATAGAAAAGATAGCACTTTTTTTTAAATCCCATTATATAGTACACCATATAAATTACAGAGTATTCAAATGCGCAAATGCATTTGCGTAACATTTATCAAATGTAATTTTTGTTGACTTGTGTGTGAGTAGATTAATTTTGCTTGCTCCCTCTGGGTTTTTGCTTGCGGTAATATTGCCTCACCACACACCTCACTATCACGTATGACAGTGTTCTAGGTCTGAGACACTGCTGTTGCAATATCGCATATTGTTGGGGATGTGGCAGTCTGTATAGTTAATGCCCCCATTTGGGGTATATATAGGCTGCAATCTGAAATCTCCTTTAAGGAGCTGATCATTATTTAAGGAGACAATCTGAAAGCTGGTTTCTGTCATCTCCAGGATGGAGTTGTCCTTCTTGGTTCCTGCCTCACAATAGTCATCTTTCCGTCGCCCACGGTTGTATTTCCACTTCTGAGAGGTGTAGCGTCCTTTTTTGTGCATGTGCCAGCAGAAGATACTAAGCAGAACCACCAGCACAAATACAACAGCCCCCCCAATTAAGCCTGCTAACAGAAATGGAGAACCAAGGTTATGAGAAGTTGTCTGTTCGTGGCTAGAAGCTGAATTGCTTCCGTTATTCAACAGGGAAGCCTTTGTTGTGCCTTCTGAGCACACAGTGTCCTCACCAATGCGGTAATTATTAAAATCATCCAAGGGAACCAAACAAATCCGATACGTAGATTTGGGCTCTAAATTTGTCAAGCTGATGTTCTGCCTCTTATCAGTAACTATCCGTTCCTGAATAATGCCTCCTTCCAGACTATGGCCCATTTTAACCCAAGTAAGCTTGTAGGCCATCACATTAAAGAGGGAATGCCAGCTCACTTGGATGCAAGTGCCATTTACAATGTGAATAAACAGCTGAAATCGTTCAATGGTGGGAAGGGTCATTTTTTCTTCATCGTTTCTCTCAGGCACAGTGGGGAGTGTGGTTATCATAGGGGCAAGAAGAATGCTTGTTTGTTTATTACTCGGGGTTAAGTGTGATGAAGTAGGGGCCATCGTGGTTGGCAAAGATGTTGTGGGGATATGGGTAACAAATGAGACATCTGGGGTAGTTGTGGGGCATGACAACATGTTCATGTTGAGTTCCCTGACAGCCATACCTCGGACTTGTTCTGGTCCCTGACACATGAATCCTCGGACATTGATGGAGGAAGGAATTAATTTGAGCCATTCAGTAACCCATTTAATACTACAATCACACAGCCAGGGATTATTCCTTGCTGTCAGTTGTTTCAGGCTATGAAGATTGTCAAAAACACCTTTAGACAGCATCCGGAGTTGATTGTTGGAAATATCAAGTCGTTCCAGTTGATGAAGATTTGAAAAGGCTGAAAGTGGTATGTTTGATATCTGGTTGTCCTGTAAATAAAGCCTAAGTAGATTTGTACCTGGAAGATCGGGAGGTGGGTATGTCAATGAATTCCTTATTATAGAGAATTCCTTAAGTTTGGATAAGTGGCTGAAGGTGCCATCTGCAATGCCTTTATTTGTAAGGAGATTACCATCCACTATGAGACGTTCCAAACTTGTGAGATTCTGAAAGGCCATGTCTGATATGATGGCAATTCGATTTTCATCCACTCGTAATTCTTGTAAGTCCATTGGAAGGCCAACTGGTACACTGCTTAAGTGATTCTTGGATAAGAACAGAAGCTTGAGGCTAACAGCTTCCCGGAATGCCCCATCCTCCACTCCAACAGTAGAGATTGAGTTATCATCCAAATGAAGCTCTTCCAGTTTCAAGAGTTGTGCCAGAGCAGCCCGAGAAATGGTCTGGATGTTGTTTTCTTGCAGGTGGAGAACCCTGACATTCTTGGGGAGATTCATAGGGAACTCATCTAGCTGGTTGCCATACAGGTAGACTGTGTGCACAGATTGGACATTGTGAAGTTCTGCAGGAAATCCAGCATTATTAATTTGGTTATTGTGGAGGTAGAGTATGGTTACACCCTCCGGTATTCCAAGAGGCACTGAGGTCAAGCTTCGTTCATTACAGTAGACAAAGTTTCGGTCGCAACGGCATATACTTGGACATGCCAACGCTTTGGAAAACTGCACATACAATCCCAGAAAAAAAACAAGCCAGGATTTCAAGAAAGCAAACCTGTCCATGGGCCACATTCTAGTCCACGGGCCCATTTCTAACTAAAGAAAGAAGGGAGAGTTGAGCAAAAAGAAGATATAAAACAAAATAGATGTGTTTTGTCTCCTGTGCAGATGATTGTTATATTCCTAGGAACTAAATGCAAAATAATCCTTGTACAACTAGACTGTCCTCCAGTCTGCTTCTGAAAACCACTGTGCTGTTAGCCAGGTTTACACATTTTGATGCCTTCCTCCATGTATGCTAAATGGCAGAGTAACTATGTCCTCTACGGAAGGCCAATCTTCAATGTGAAGTTCCAAACGTTGACAGCAGGCAGGATGGTTGGATTAGCTTTTTCTTTCACTCTGGTATTTTCAGTGAAAGTGCACTCAGGTTCCTTCCGTCTAAAAGGCATTCATTTCAGCTTTAAGCTGTGTTTGAGAAATCTGTTGAGAGAGAAGAAGGAAGAGAAAATAAAAAAGGCTGCACTGTTAGTTGATAAACATCCTGTGAAGACAGATCCATTAATGGTGTGAGTTGGTAACATAAATAAGCCAGACCACATTCATAAATAATTCAAACTAAATTGAAGAATCAGCTGGGAAAGAAAAATAATGGGTTCCTATGATGTGGATATGACAATGTACAGGTGTAAAGCAAGCAGTAGAAACAAGAGGATAAGCAAGCTAGGAATACCAATATGTTTTACAGGTACATCAGAAAAGCAGTAAGTGTTTACTGAATAGATGTTTCTTTATCAGGGTACATGGCGAAAATATCTGCTGCAAACTCCATGTAGACGTCAGGAAGGGCATCCAACCAGTAAATGCTCAGCCCTATTCAGTTGCCCCAACCCCACCCTGAAACAAGGGATTACAAGGTCCTAAAAAGAAAAACAAAGGTTATGTGAAGCTGAATGGTAATTTCCTTCATTTATGATTTGGAGATGTGTAATTCAAGATGTTAATATTATTCAGATAATTGTTTTCATTCAGACAATTGTTAAATTTCAAGTCTTCTAAACACCTTCCTGAATTTTTCATGCCTGTGTTAGACTGTACATAGTTCCTTTATATCCATTTTATAGAGAATCACTACATCAAAGAGGATGTTTCCTGAGATTCAATCACATAGATGTAGAGCTTTTTCACTGAATGGGTGGCAAAAGCATCACTTCGTGCCTTGAAACTAAGGTAGTTTAAACTTTTATTAAAGAAGTAAGGATAACACCAGTAATTTTGTATCACAGAAAAACTTATGCAAAACTTCTTTGCGGTAAAGTTTCTATGTGAGTGCACAAACCTAGAGGACACAAAATTAAGGCACTGGGAATCAACACTGCAATCTGCAGAGTTTGGGAAACATTTTCCTGCAATGTTAAGTTTTCCATTACATGTCAAATATTCCTTAATCTTGCTTTCTCCTTATGGCTATATTCATTACTTAAATTTAAAAGTGATTTTTTTTTACTTCTTTAAAACATGCTGGTAGAAGATTTTCCCCCCAAGATTATTTGCCATTCAGTTATGACTAATAATTTCTCATATCTATCTATATATCTATATCTATCTTTCTATAACATATTTAATCATTAATGCTGTCAATAATTTAACAATTAATTGTTAAAGTTTCCAGTTTCTCTCTTGTTTCATAAAGGCAATTAACAACTATCACAAACTATATTTGAGGTGGGGGTTTTTTTTTTCAAGAGGCAACTGGACTTCCTGGTTTTTGTTTGAAGATGTTTTGCTTCTCATCCAGGAAGCTTCTTCAGCTCTGTACCTTTGGGACAACCATGACCTAGATGACTGAGAATTTCCATAGATATCTACCTGTATATTTCTATGTAGACAAGGGCATATAAGAAAAGTATATATACCAAAGGAAATCTTCTAGGCTGTATCTTTCTTATTACAGCTGATAGTACTATATAACACTGAATTATTGATCTTACATAGATTTAGAATTTTGTTACATAAAGTAAATAGAAGAAATTATATGAAAATCTTTTAACCCCAAATTTAAAACTGCAATGAAGACAATCTGGATTCAAGAAAGAAAATTCATTCCTTTCTCCATTTTGCTATACTTGCACAAACCCAGCTGTTTGTCACTAAGAGAATAAGATTATTCTGCTTCTGCCCCATATTGTGTACAGCATAGTGTAATGGTTGCAATGAGACCAAACTTCAAGCTGATTTTAGCCATATGGCTTATATAGTGACTTTTCAGGCAAACCTAATATTTTTGTTTGTTGGGTTGAGGGATGAGTAAAGAGAGAAAGTTCTATTTGTGTTGCTTTAATGATCTAGATCGAACAAATGAATATTATTCATGTAATGTAGTGATATATGTAGCCTACACATGAACACACATGTGCATGTGGTGCACATGTGCATGTGCATGTGTACACACACACACACACACACACACACACACACACTGTTCAAATTCTGAAAATAAATCAGCAATGTTATCAGATGCCCTCAATGTATTTCTGGTTAGATAAAGCTCAATAAGAAAGCAAGTAGTGCCCTATATTTCAGTTTTCTCTCAAATGTCAGAAAGTGGGTGGGGATACAGAGAACAGTAGTGTATGTTCGTACACAAAACCCAGGAGGAACACTTCTCTTTTGCCTTCTAAAAAACACTTCTAAAAAAATTCTCACTGCAATCTGGAGTAGTTTAACCAAATGATATTATGATATTAAAACTCACATTATTGTATGATGCTAGGAAGGAAGAGTATAAAGATGATTCACTTTCTCCTTGTTCATATCCCTCTTGACACAATTTTAATTACACCTGTCTTTCTGCCTCATTTACTAATGGAGTTCAGAATTAGAAATGGAACAAGCCAAAGCCATAGGCATGAGATGGAAAAGGCAAATTGATGAATGAGAAAAGGGAGATGATGGTTGAACACAGGGGAAATGTGCTAAGTGGAAGAAGGGCTAATAACCAACACATTATAGCTTTACTGTGCATGTGTCCACTGTCAGCCTGATCAATAGCTGCATTGTTTCCATCTGCAATTTCCTTTGTCAACCAAGCATTCCTCAGGACAAAAGCTGTATCACCCATGATATTTATAAAGCAAGTCAGAGGAATAATTCCACAGGAGAAAAATAGTAATTCAGTGTCAAGTGTAGAAAAGGTTAGCCAATATAGACCTATAAACAAACTAAGAATAAGCAGCAAGATATAGTGGAGCTTGTTTGATTTCAGGCTAGCACAATATATGAATCCAGCCATTCTGAGTAGTAAATCTCCCAGTATAGATTTAGTATTACATTTATATCTAGCCATTATAGTTATTTAAAAGCTATGGATAAAACAAACTATGGCTTTGCATAATGCATTAACTTATATGCAAAGCACATCATGAGAAAGGCAGGGCTAGATGAATTACAAATTGGAATTAAGATTGCAGGGAGAAATATCAACAACCTTAGATATGCAGATGATACCACTCTAATGGCAGAAA
>JANHFR010004012.1:98768-109040 GCA_032468015.1 Mimophis mahfalensis
ATCTATTTGCCAGATGCCATGATCTTAGTTTTCTTAATGTTGAGTTTCAAACCAACTTTTGCACTCTGCTCCTTCACCCTCATCAAGAGGCTCTTTAGTTCCTTTAGTTCTTAGAGGGCATATCATATAATTATTGTTAAATAAAAAATGGATGAAGGAAAAATGTTTTTTCCTTCTCAGCTCCTCAATGTTTTCCCAAGTATTTCAAAGATGAACATGTTTCACCGACAGAGCTATGGCAGGCAAAATGCTGTTCATGAGAAACTGAAATGCTCTACTTTCAGGCATCCCTCACTATTCATGAAATTAATTATGCAAGGACCAAATTTTCAGTAAAATATAAGTACCCAGTGCTCCTGGCCTGATTCCCTATCTCTTATTTAATCCTCCCTGGCAAATACTTGCTTCAAGAACGTAGAAGTAATAAACAGAGGAAGCAAACTATTACGGCACTAAGGTCTTTTTAAAAGAAATTATTTAAATATTGCACTTACTGTATTTTTATGTGGTTAATTGTGATGCACATATGCAGACGTGCATGCACACATACATACACACATACATATATAGGAGTGCCATTGGAACTTTCTTCCACACTAAGAAAAGGGTGCCTACATATAAAACCTTTAAGCTTTCTCAAAGAAACTGAAGGCAATAGTGTTTCCTGAAACTTTTTAATTAATATTTGTATATAATAGATTTAGCTAAATTCCCAACTGGAAGTTCTTCACTGTCTGAGAGTACAAATCAAATAGCTGTGATCAAACCTGGAGTAATAATTTCCAGGGTACCCTGCTTTTATGGAATTTCCTTCCGTTCTTTGTTTATGCTACAAGCTGCATTTTTGCAGATGTTAATATAATACAAAGCAAATAAACCCACAGTATCAATATATTGAGATAACCTCTCAAAAGAAGTCCACCACAATTTTGTCTCTAACCAGCAGTAGAGGGAGCTCTTCCACAGCTACAAATGTCTCTTCTCTGCTCTTTCTCAGACCCTGAAACCTTAAAAAAATGTTTTTGATGTATACAGTTGTAGCATTCCATGGGATATATACGTATATTATGTCTGTTAAAAAAAAACTTTCCTCGACTGGAAAGCTAGCTCTCACTGTATGGGTGTGTATGTATATATGTGTGTGTGTGTGTGTGTGTCTACACACACAAACACACACACACACACACACAGAGGGAGAGAGAGCGGGGACTCTGTGTGTGTACACCGATTTACAGCATATATATCATATTTAAAAATTTCTTTAACTAATTCAAATTGTTGGAAGATTTCACCATAGTTTACAATGAAATATCAAAACACCCAAAATTTCTTATACCTCTTTGCAATGATGGGTGCTTCTTTAGAGGATTCTTTATCCAGACATTTTTGAAATAGTTCACCAACCATCACTTTGAATTTCATTAAAGTAGGGAAGGGATCTAATAGTCTAACCACAAGCACACTATGTCAGGATACGATGAAGAAAATTACTCAGAACAACGCAAGAGAGAAACAGATAAGCAGCAGATAAAAATTTAAATAGGATTAAAATAATTGGGAGGAATAAGAGAATGAAAGAGGAATAAAGCAACTAAAGAACTGATTAAACAGATTTATACAGACTTTTTAAATAATACACATTATACATTTTCAAGACCCAGTTTGGCATAGTAGCTAAAGGCAGCAGGCTAGCAACTGGAAGGCCATGAGTTCTAATTATGTTTCAAGGGAAAAGACAGCTGGGTAACTTTGGGCCAGTCACTCACAGACTCCTAGGAAGCAGGCAAACCTTACTAAGAAAATTGCAAGTTCTTCAAGACATAGTTTGCTGGAGTCAACACTGATTTAAACTCAGATAGATAGATAGATAGATAGATAGATAGATAGATAGATAGATAGATAGATAGATAGATAGATGTAAGAGTTATAATATAGTACTGTGAATCAGCATTAATGTGAAAAGTTTTGGATTGTGCAACTCTATTGAAAACAAAGGAATAAAAGGATGAAGAAAGGGATGAAGAGATAAAGGAAAAAGGTTAGGGGGAAAGTGAGTTAATATTAATATTGGAATCGAATGATACCGGTTTTATGAATGAAATAACAGTTAGGTTTTACTTGCTCCCAGAGTAAATGAACAAACATGTAAATTGCCTTACAAAAATCACACATTCCTGTATTTTCACACAGTAAATACATTTAGCTTCAACATGGTAGCAAAATAAAAAGTAATTTGATTCAGTTCCTCCTCATAATTACAACAAATCTATTAATTTAAAGTATGGAACGGAAGACAAGCATCCAAGCCATCAGATGTAGAAAACTTGCTAGAGAATTTAAAAATCATATTAATTGGCACTATTTCTTTTAAAAGTTTAATTAAATAATTTCAAAATGTAGGTCAATGGAATTTCCTTTGTGGACATATTAATAACAAAATCATCTTTTAATGTACAGTATATAAGTCTCTTCTTGCACTGGATATCTATATCTATACACACACACACACACACACACACACACACACAGGGGTATATACGGGGTGGAAGGAGGCACATTAAGGAAATTAAGAAGTCCTTTAGTCCCAGATTTTGTACCATTTGACTATTTCCTAGAAAAACAAAATATCTTTCTCTCTCTCTCTTTGTGAATTAACTCATGTGCTTTCATTTCTGGCAAAATGTGAAAGTAATGTGAGTTGGATACAGGCCATCAAAGATTCGTTTCCAAAATTAATATTTTAGAGTACATTGAAAAGCAGGTGCAGAGCACACAATGCACAGGTACAATTTGTTCAATTCCTCTAAATAAATGTACTCAAGTGTCCTCCACTGACTTCCTGCTCTTATTCTTTAGTGTCAGCCCTGAGTCAGTGATGATAAAGTGTTTGCCCATCAAGAAACGGATCTAGCTTTCTTCTGATATAAAAAAAAAATTGTAAGCAATATATTCTGGCTAATCTTTCTTCATCACTATATTTTTAACTCCAAAAGGCCAAAAGGAACAGATGATCCATTCAGGACTAATTAAACCAGGTTTCATCTCAAAGATGCTGCTATGGAATAGGTCAGTTGGTGTTTTAATTCATCTCCCTTCAGGGCCACAATTGTTAAAATAGTTTTTTGCTTAAATCTGATCAAAACAGGAAGTTTAAAAAAGCAAGAGCTACAAAAACACCTCATTTGCCATGTATTTATGTCACATGGCCTGAAACAAATGGATTTGGTATTATTTCCAGCTAAAGCATGAAACTGTAACATGAAATTAAAATTCCTGCTCTACACGTAAACATGCTTTGAACAGTAAGGAACACATAATTCTGTGCCCCTTATTGTGTGTATGATAGAGCAAAAAGATAGGAAGGCACTGATCAAAATGGTGGCATTAATAATGACATATAAATATGCATGATACCAGAAGCAGAAGTTGAAAATGGTAATAACTTTTCAAGATCTTATAGAGGGTTTTTTAAATGCCCATTTCAAAGAAACTATGTTTTTTTCTATTAAAAAAAAGGTGTGCTGCTTGGTAAGATAATGAGGTCAAATTCATTAAAATATATGTTCTTAACCTTAACGCTCAATTTTGTATGTGGCAAAGTGCATTTCTATTTAAAATAGGTGGAGAAAGAAACAGCTTGCTGCGTTTTTGCAAGCAAATTGGCTTCTGCCTATAAATTATTCTATAGAGTTTGCTTTTATCTAGGCAGCCTAGCAAAATGTTTAGAGATAATTTGAAAAAGCTGCTTTCTCTGGCCTGAGCAGAGGTGGATCTTGACACTTTAATGCCACAAGCCTAGTACTGCATTACTAATGGGGTGCACAGCACCACAAAATGCAAAAAGATGAGTCTGTGTTCTCTTCTTTCTTGTCACTTTAATTAAGAGGAAAATTGGCAAGGGAGGCAGGTTCCCATGATGCCATTGCTAATAGGAGGTGGATTCCATTATGTTCTCTGGGGCTTTCAATTCCCCTATCTTTGTACACTGAGTTTCAAGCGGATTGAGCATCCTGGCACATGAGCCTGAAAAACTTATGCTGTTTTCCAGAATTATCCAACAGCTATGGAAGGCATCTGCAATCCTAGGGAAAAAAGATATTGCCTTGAAATTTTTTCAGGCATGTGTTATGTTCATGCTTTCCCTACCTTTTGGAGATCAAAGCACAAGCACAGTACTATGTCTTAAGAGCTTTTATGATTACACCAAATGTGATGCCTATGAGACTATTATTAAGACTGTTACTTTCATTGTGTGTGTGTGTGTGTCCATGTGCCTACAGTTTGGTCTAACTTGTCTGGAGGAAGGAATGCATATAAAGTCTTACTTATTCCTGCTAAGACAAGGTACATGTGGTAGTTTGAACACATGGAGCAATGTTTAGCCATCACACAAGCGTTGCAAATAATATGGTGGAGTAACAGTCTAAAAAGATGTTGTCTTTTGCAGGGAATATACAATATACTTGAATGATAGAATCCTCAGCCTTCAAGATATGAATGGCTGTAGGATATGAATGGGATCCATGTTTTTGAAAGTTTATATCCATTTCCCCTTTATCTGGTAGCCTTCCAATTTAGGACATGACTAAGCACTGCTACTTCAGATGAGGAAAAATGTTTTCTGCTAATTTTATGAACTTCAGAATGATTGAAAAGTCAAGGCTTTCTCTTCTCAGATTTTTGGAGACATCTTTAGCAGCTCCAAAACTTTCATTCTGGTGTGCCTTGTTTATGAAGCAGAACATGAATCGTACACATGCAGAGAAAATTTTACCACATCGGCCATCAAAACTTTAGACTATATTAGTGTTGTTCCATATTCAGTTAATCTATGTAGTCTGAATATCACTTGATTGAAAGTTGTTCGGTGTTATTCTTAACGGATACTTGGGAAATTATATTTGTTTTCTCTTCATTACTTTTCAGAATCTTAAAAGGAGCCACTAAAGATAATTGAGGCATTCTTTCTTTGCCATAAAATGTTCTTTCCATAGAGAAAATTATATCAGATGTTACTAGGAATAGGAGAGATATGAGCAATTCATTGAAAAGAAATGGATATTTATAGTACTATATGCTTATCCTTTTAATGTGTAGCCCATTGCTAACCATGATATGATTACAGTATGTTTTTTGTTTGATTTAGATTAAAATAGAACATTATGTAGTCCAGCAGATAAATTGCTTTTCATTATTCATTCCTTATAACTACATTGACATTTACTATCTCATTCACTTTTTAAAAAAACATGCATGCCTTGTGACTGACAGCTTTCCTGCCTTCCTTAACCTGCATCCTTCAAAGGTGACATTGCCCAGGGATCCAACTATGAGGTGGCTGGAGGTTTGGCAACCGTAGTCCCAAAACATCTGGAAGGTACCAGATTCAGGAAGACTGCTATACTGTACACTTTTAAATTACTATTACTTTTTGGTATTGTGTGTCCATACGTATACATATTCAGTCCAGCAAATATTTTATTCTAAGGTTCTTCTAACACCTAAAATTTATGTTTCATAATATGTTTTCTTTATTTTCACCATGCCAACAGTATTATTATGACTTGGTTTTTTATTACTATTATAAATCCTTTTAACATGTTGATTTAAATAGTCTTGCTTGATGTTTTCAATGTACATTAGTTATAAGATTGATTATAGTTACTTAAAAACAATTTACTTACAAAATAGTTAATATTATATATTATATTATATTAGTTATATTTTATTATATTATATTACATTGTATTATATTTATATAAAGGATTTAACCAATGAAGTGGATAATACTCTGATTAAATAAAGGGGGAAAAACAATTTTCCTTATCTATTTCCTACAGTTTGTTACTCTGGTTTCAGGAGACATGAACCAGCATATTATCCTTTAATACAAAAACAACATGATGATTACCCTTTACTAAGATCCAAAGAGACTGGATAAATTCATGAAAGATTTACCACTGTTAGTTTTGAAGGCACGTTGTTGTTTTTTGCGTTGGGAGCATGCTGTCCTCAACAAGAAGCTTCTGAGATCTTCTTAAAGTATTTGACTGACCATTGTGAAAAAGCAAAATGCTGGACCAAGGGTGTTTGTTCTTATCCTTATGCACAAGTGTCACTATTTCTCTCAAGAGTAGAGAAACAATGATTTTTCTCTGCATCCAGATTGCAAAAACAATGGTTAGAAATAAAGCCTTTCTTTCTTCAAGCTATTCTGAGAATATCTATATCTATCTGCTTTCAGGTACACAAATCAGGAAGGGCAAATGTGCCAAATAGGGTTTATTTTTTTGTCCTAGTGCACCGTGAGTATCCATGCAGTATAATTTGTCAACAATGCTCAGTGTGTGGCTTGGGCACAGTCTCTCTGGATGAATAGATTTATGCATGTGAATTATGTGTGTGTGTTTGCGTGTGGCCCTTGTTGCTCTATCTACCCTCATGTTGCAGCATCTAGCAAGTTAGTAGAAATAGCAAAAAGCTTTTCAACACCAAAAGATTCCTAACTGGGCTTCAGAGATAAAGCCTGCATATGCATTGCAATTTAGGATTATGCATTTGGCATGATGGATCCACTCCTCTTCTACTCTGGAAAATGTAACTTGTCATTTTCCCCCAGTGTTAGGGATGGAGTTATCTTCAGCCAATTTTATTAACTGGGGGAAAACAATTTAAATCACAAATGTCAAAGAAGGCTGGAACCTGACCTGCATTAAACCCATTTCAGACAATCCATTACCAATGGAAATTGGTGCAGAATTACTGATCAATTTATTCAATGTGAATTTTGCATATTTGATTAAAAGATAACAAAAAGAAAAGAGCAACAAATTCTCAGGCTTTTGCCTCAGATTGTCCTTGGTCGGCTTTTTATGAGTTGAAATAGTTTTGAATTATTTATGTGTAGACTTGAATCAAAATGAATGTTATTTTCTTCTGTTCTGCATCCTTAGAGAAAATACCACAGTCTGTGTTTGAAATGCAAGCTAATGCCACCATATACGTCTCTATAATTATTGCTAGCCCTTTCAACTACATGGGAAAATGTTGCATTTTGTATACAAGAACAGGAGGAAGAAAAGGTCTATAAAATGCATTTTGAATGTTTCATAAGACTCATATTGTTTGACACCTTCTGTAGCTGAGCAGAAAAATCTATTATCACCGATCATCAGATTTTAAATTATTAGTGTGAATAGAATACAATACGATTAATAATAACATTCATCTTTATGTAAGCCTCTTGGCATTTCTCCTCTGCCTCCAATACTTTAAATTTCTGCCCTTTCTCATCAGACTTTGTCAGCTGATGCTGTTTCATTTTCCTGATGTCAATAATCATTTCAGAAACTGAATTTCAATGTTTCAGATTCATGAACCATAGAAGACAAAACATTCCTATCAAATATATTTTCCTTTCCTGTTTGATGAACAGATTTTAACAATTAATGTCTTGACATGATGTATACTGGGAGCTGCACCCTTACAAAACCTGCAAGGCTAAATGCATACTGTAGCGAGTATTTGTACAACTGAATGCTACTACACAATTATTGTCTATTCCTCTTATATATGCTCCTGTCCATTTTATGTTGCTGATAGCGAGGCAGCACTGATATGAAACACCTGCAAATTCTAGATCTTTGCCAGGGCTGAAAAACCAGATCTGTTTTCTTCCTTTCTTAATCCACAAGTGAAATGAATATGCCAGTAAATTCATCCTGTATTCAGATGCCTTTTTTTTTTCATTACACACACTGGCTGCCACTTCCTAGCTTGCATTTTACTCAGATCCTACAAGAGTCTTCAAACTTGGCAAGTTTAAGACTTGTGCACTTCAACTCCCAGAATTCCTGAGCTAATATGACTGGAGGAGGAATTCTCAGAGTTTAAGTCCAAAAATCTTAAAGCTGTCAAGTTTGAAGACCCTTGTCCTAGTGTCTGTTCTTTTCTTTAGAGAAGCCTTCAAATGCAATTTTGCTGACATGCAAAGGGTGTACTGACATGTTCTGGATTTGCTGAGATTATTTATTTATTTGTTAATTTATTTACAAATTCCATCACTATCCAATTCCAGACAAACTCTGGTCAGCTCTCAATACAATAAAACAAGGTTTTCAATCAATAATGAACATGATAGGAGGTTGCATCCAACAACTCAGAAATAGCAATAGCACTTACTTACATACTGCTTTACAGTGCTTTACAGCCTTCTCTAAGTGGCTTATAGAATCAGCATATTGTCCCCAACAATCTGGGTTCTATACACACACACACACACATGGCTTTGTCTGTGGAGGATGTAACAGAAGCATTTTATTTATTTTATGAAGGGAAATGGAATAACTTTTCATTCATGGAACATGGGAACCTTTGGTGGAAACAGTAAACTTTGTATTAAGCAAGCTTGACCCAGAGAAAGTGACTGCTATTTGGCTGGTGTCTGGGGTATTTAACTATTGGCTAGCAGAGACTGAATAATGATTAGTTGCAGTTGAAAACTAAGCCCTAGTCTCATAAATGTATACAGTAACTAACACTATGTCAAATTTGTTTCCAGTTTGCAGATGAGCACAACAGCATGAAGGAAATGTAAGTTGGTGTCAAAAACAGGTGTTAGGAATGAAGAGAAAATGGAATGCCTGATGGTATGATGTTTTTTGCTATTTGCCTATTTTTACCTAGGCTAACACTTCCGCCTTCTCTTCTTCCTAATTGCAACTTGGGTGAGGAAGAAGAGGGGAAGATAGAGCAGCAGCAGCAGCCACCACCACCCAAAGGCAAAAGTCATAAAAGTACACTTGGATAAAGAAGTAGCTAAAAAAAGTGTCTGAAGTGTTACATAAATATGTCTGATGCTCTCCAGTAAAACATTTACACTAACAATAACCTTATTCATTGAAGCTAAGCGTTTTAAAGAACATCCTCTGTTATGTTCCGCAGCTAGCCTGTCCTAGATAACTTACTGCAAAAGTAATGAAAGCAAACAAGATACAGTCTGCTGGCTTGTATTCAATGTAGTATAAACTTTTTTTTTTTAAAAGAGTATGTTTCGTTCCTTGTTGTATTAGTATCTTGTACAATTTTTGCATGGTCATCTGAATAGAACTACTGTATTTTATTTTGTGCAGTACATCTTCAGCATGCTCTTTTTCTCCAGTCTTTGGGCTCAGTTGTTTAAATGCCAAAATACTGTCTATGATTTAAAAAAAATAACACCTGACTTGGCATAAGGTAGAAGAGAATGTATGTAGTTCTGAGTTGAACTGTGGAGACTCAGGTGCTACCTGATTAGGTAACATCGGTGCAAGTGAGTGTGGAGTTTGTTCCTAGTTTTTATACAAAAGCTTGTCCTGCCAGTTTTGGTGGATGTAGTTTTCTCCTTAGTAATTCCTGGCAATTTTATGGTTGATTGTCTGGTGTTAATCCTTGTTTTTCTGGGTGATATCTGGCTGCTGGAAAGGATATTTTTCCAGTCTCTTTGTTTCCTCAAACAATCATCTGAATGTTACTTAGCTGGGTAAGGGAACATTTGCAAGCAAACAACCAAGTATCCTATTAGCATAAAAACCCTGCCCCATCTCATTTACAAATGGTCAAGCTTTAGAATATAATTATCAGACTTGTGTAAGTAAATAAAGTATCAATTTGCCTGGACAAGTTTGGGATTAGGACACTTGTGTTACCTATAGCATACTGTAAGCCAACTCTTCCTGCGGAAACTCAGCCAATTTTCTAGTATGTTTGCAATTGCACAATTAGCCAGATGGATAAGGAATTTCTCCTTGAAATGAACCAAAAGGGCCACCTTGTGTCATGCCTCCTGTTAGGGGACAGATGAATATCTGTACTTCAGCCAGCTAAGGGTTTGTAACTAATCCTCATGACCATATTTTGAGACAGTTGTATTTAATTGCTGCTAAAGTGAAAGTAACACAGAGACAAGGTAGCATTTCTATATGCTTCACAGCCATAGAGAATATGCACAATATTATTGCTCTGCAATTTACAGGGACTGCTGCTTGGCTAAATCTGCTGTCCTTCCAGGCAGAATTATATTGATTAGACAGGCTGCTGGACTTAGATATTTTTTTCAACTAATCAAAAATCTTGGACTTCAGATTGGCAGCATGTGCCTCCCAATTTCTATCCTCAGATACTTGACTTGCAGCCTTGTGAAAGAGAGTCAAATTATTTATTTACGGGAACACCTGCTACCGGCAACATCTTCCCACCACCCAGTCCGTTCCCATAGGGAGGGCCTCCTTTGGG
>JANHFR010004013.1:0-12087 GCA_032468015.1 Mimophis mahfalensis
CAGCATCATAGCTGGATCATTCCCATGGAGCCCCCTTTCCCGCAGTGCTGCTGGTTTTGAGCCGGGAGGGGAGCACAGAAGCGGCACGGGGAAGGCAGCTCTGTGGCAATGATACAGGGCCTTCCCCATGCCGCTTCCATGCTCCCCTACAGGCCATGGTATGCATGCGCAATGTGTGGTGCATGCACAGACTTGTTTTTTATCATGTGGATATGTGTCTGCACTTTGGAAACTTTTTCTGGGGTGCAGACCCACGCAAAACATTAGGGAAATTACAATGGTGGTATTTGGCTCTAATTATGCTATGGATTATATTACTAAGGGTGAGGTTTAAGGATTGATTTCCTAGGGCATCGTTTTCCAAACCAGTGTCTTCCATCTGCAGTATACTACATTTCCCAAGATTTCAAATCATACCAGTCAAAACCGGTACCCATTGTAAATTATGGAAATTGCAATTCACAAACGTGGAGGGCCATAGGTTAAGGGAAACTTGGGGAAATATTTCAAATTATTTCATATTATCAAAATCATTTCCAAAATTTGAAAAAGGAAGGCTTGGGTAACAATATTATTATTGTATAGGTCTAACACTGAGTACCTTCCTTACAGCACAACCATATTACACCATCAGTAATTATTATACCTGCCACGTGAAAATTATAAAACAATCTTAAACAATATTGTTGCCAGCCCAGAACAAGAGCAAATTAATACTATTATAGAACCATTTTCATTGTGGCATAAAAACATCTTCTCAAATGTTATGTATGTTATCCACTGTCATTACTCAAACACTGGAAACATTTCCTCTGATTCCATTATTAACTCTTGTTATTTTTCAGCTAAATAAATTGCTTGACATAGATTTATGTCAAGATAAAGCATCTCACACCTTTCCTTATGCTACAAAGCTGCTTTTCTCAGACTGCATCTGAGGTACTTGAAGAATGATTCATCTTTTCCAGTTCCAAAAATGTAGATATAGTTTTTTTTTAATGAGGAATCCCTTGATTATCCATGGCTATCTCAGTATAGAAGATGCTGAGATATTAGATAGAACATTATAATGTTAACTAATTTTGAATCAAATACAAGTACTCAGCTCTTCAAGCCAATTTTTTTTAAGAAAAATAATTTTGCGGTAAAAAGAGGCTTTTTAATGAATTCTTGTTTTCAGTCCTCTTTGGAAAGCATTCTAAAACTCTTAGGTTAGCCTCTCTCCCACCAATTTACAGGCTCAGTCCAATTGGGTCTTTCTTTCCCTGAAAGAGACTGGATTTATATCCCCTCAACATTTAAATCTTAAAGGGAAGAGGAAGAAACTGGCTTAAGACATCAACAGAAAAGCATAAATCTTGCAGGAAAGACTACGGGTCAGAATCATCTGCAGAAATGAAAATTTTGATCAAAATGATGAAAGCAGCATCCCACATAAACTTTGCCCCTTTCATATCTTCATGAAACTTTATGACATCCTTACAAAAGAGGAAATGTTTGCATCGCCACTCCTGGCCTACAGATTTGCCTTTCTTGCCACCCTTTATATCAGGTGTGTCAAACTAGCAGCCCACAGGGCAGATGCGTCACATCCTGACCACACCAACTGCCGGTTTAGCAAAGGGGAAAAAGTCATGATACATCACAAGACATCGCGAGTTTGACACCTGTGTTTTATATCATAAACATACAATAACATTTCATTCTTAATTCCAAACATAGATATATCTAAACTAACATCAGTAGTTGGGCAACTTGATTTTCATTCCAAATTAGAGATAGAAAAAATACTTCTAATGAATTCCAGAGGACATTTTAAATTACTAATTTTATTTGTAACAAGAATACCAAATGTTGATCATATTGATAATAATGGAAGAAATTTATATTTAGTAAAATTTGTTCCAAAATTTTCAATGTACAATATCAAAGCCTTCTTTGCATCCAGGTGTTCCATGGAAGATCTTCCTAATGGAGATTATATTGGGCCTGTTTCCTGGATGTGCTCCAGGAGGATGGAATCAGGATGTGATACGGCCAGTGAGATATTATTTTACTGCCAAGAGTTGAATGCACTTGTTCTTGGAAAGTAATGAAGGATTTTATGTATTGTTGATATTGGAGAAGATATAGTATGGAAATTAGAACTATAACTAATGTATTAATTGCTGGCAAAGTGAACAACTCCCCAAATGCCTTTGAGAATTAGTGTATCAGTAAACCAAATGCTTTCCATTCAGCCAAATTAATCCACTTCACCCTGGACCTTCTGTCTATATGAAATATAGAAAATAAGTTGTGGGAATTTTAGGGCACAGGATTCCAATCAGAATACACTGATATAGTCTACTAAAAGTTTTTAGGCAATCTAAGATAAGCAATCTCAGGAGTGAGAGGGGGGGTTAAAAACTATAATTACCACCCTATTTCCATGTGTACAACTCTGTTTCTGACTAAAAACAGACATTACTTTTAAAATAAGCACACAGCTCCCCACAGCTATGTACCGATTTTCTGAGTCAATGTCACAGAGGTCCAGTTTGGGATACATAAAGTGGTCCTTTCCATGGATTACACCTGCCTGTTGCCCACAGAGAGGGACTAATCCAGTTACTAGCATATCCTCAAAGAAAATAGAAGAATTACAATACTCAGTTCTCAATATACCTGGCTGAACTATTGCAACTAAGAAAACGTACATTTGTAAATCTTTTTATAAAAAAAGAAATTTAGGTTTTTCTTTTAAAAAAAATACTTACTTGAAGTGATTTTCAATGGCTGTTGCACTGGCATTTCGGGGGAGGCCAGTTATGAACAATGTGCGCTTTACCTACATATACAAAAACAGTTTCTCAGTGAACTGACCCGAGAGAAAGATTGAAAGGAAAACTGAAGTGCTAGGTGATCTCCAAAGTCCCACCTAAACCCTTCTTTGTATGATTCTATGACTGACTTCAATTCAGTTCTCTCATTAACCTAGACAAATTTATAAATTATGGTACATTAAATTTACCTTCAGTTTTTAAATCGTTACCAGGGATATTTATTAGATTTCATTGCATGTTATATCTATGTAGGCTAATGTAGATCCTAGAGATAAGTAAGTCAAAGTAGTATACTCTCTAAGCAGACCAGATCTGAATCTAACTCTATCCAAGTTCTTTGGAGGGACTTCAGCCTCCCACAGCTCTGAACCTGCTTTTACAGTTTGTGGAGAACACATAGAGATAACATTACTGATAATTACTGATATTCAGTAGCAAAAACAAAACAAAAACTCAATTTAGTTCATTTTCTTGTTGACAATTTAAAGCTTGAAAACAAGTGCTTAAGCCTTTATATAGTTATTTCTGATATTTAAGCTTTATGTTAAACAAAAAAATTTACAAATATTTCCTGTCTGTCTGTCTCTGTCATCTATCTGTGTATACATTTGCAATAACAGTGAATAATTTGGAATATTTGAAAATTCAGATATTTTTAACCAACTTGAACCTCGTTTTTACTTTTCTTTACATAAAAAACATAAATACTCCAGAACTCCCTACTAACATATATGCTAACAGAATCCAACAAACTGTTCTCAATCTAAATTTATTTTTATTATGATTATTTTATATTTTGTTAATTGGCAACAAGTTTATGTCGTAACTTTTAAATTAATCCCCCATCAGAAGCACAGAATAAATAAAAAGTGGGATGGGGATGGGGATTGTGACCTCTTTGTCCTCCACACATGCACAGTTTTGCAAACTTTCAGTTACATTTTGTTTTAAAAGTAACATTTCTATGAAACAGTTCTTTTTCTCAGAGAAAATCTAGGTGACTTGTTAACAGGGAAAAATCAAAGTGAGAGCAAGAAATATTATTCTCAATTTGAATATACCTTCTATTAACACCACTGAGTGACTGTACAAAGCTGAACCATGGAATAGGCAATTAAGTGTGTCCCATATTGGAGACACCCTCCTCTCATTACACTCTCAGTGAAGAAACAGGTGCATAAGTACAATCTGCCAAGAAGCAGTTTTCACAATGCAGTCTCTTGCTGGTTTTAATTTAACTTTTCAAGTGTTAAGTTGTTTTTTAATTCATAGAAACTTACTATGCTTTCTTTTTTGTATCTAATGGAAGTCACATGATATTTCATAACGATAGCTGTCAAAATCAAGTAAATCACAGCAAAAATTGTATGTAGCCAGAGAAGATTGTTCCTGTGAAATAGAATATTTCAGAAAATTAGAAATGAAATAATTGGAGCAAAGTATTTGCACTGATTACATTTGTCATGGCCTCACTTATTTGCCTGGGTTTCTACTTATAGGATGCCTCTGCCTGTCTTTTTCAGTTGTTCTCCTTGTTCACCTCTGAGACACATTCATCAAGTGCCCCTCCAGGTAGTCCATGACTGAAATTATGCCACTGTTGAAAAAATAAACTCACAACCTGCGCCTAAGTTGTGGCTGTTGCACCGTCTACCTACACAATCAAAATTCAGGCACATAGCAGCCCACGTGCACATATGACTCCAGGGTCACTACCTGGGTCACTACCACTCAGCCAGCATTCCAGCCCATCAGCAGAGTGCAAAGTTGCTACAACTTGGGAAGCCTCAGCTGCCCATTCAGTCCACCACTGCTTACAACCGTAAGAGCATTGCAACCCCTCCCACCCATCTATGTCCCCACCCCAATTTATGCCATTTTTCTGCCCTGCATAACTACACTTTTGGTAGAAGAGCTATGGCTGAAGTCAAGGCCTTTGGAGAAGACAGCTTTATGCCATGCTGGTGGGTCTGGTTGGTGGGGTAGATGGGAAGCTGAGTTGCAGTGCCCCTATGGTCCTAAGTGTAGGCAGGCTGCCAAGCACCCAAATTTGGATCATGTGATTGTGAGGCTGCTTTAACAGCTGTACTTTTGAGCATGAGTTGTAAGTCCATTTTTTTTCAGCATGTTTTTAATTTTGAACAGTAACCAAATGAATGGTCATAAGTTAAGAACTACTTGTATATATGTGATTCTTTAGTTTGCTCCAAAAGTGCTACAGCTCAGATTCAAATGGTATTCTTCCACTGGTAGCCCACTTAGCTACACTCTTCCTATACAGATAGCCTATAGAAACAGCTATTGGGAGGGAATGAAAATATGTCTCCATTTTACGCTTTGGGAATTAAATTTCCCAAGTTTCATGATACTTAAGTTATGTTCTAAGACTCAAAGATAATTCATTGATAACTGTGTAGTTATTACATTTTGGTCGTCAGTGCATATCTAGCAGATCTTATTCTCTTCTACTATGTGATTAAAAAATATTGTCCAAACTGAAAAGTAAAGAATGTCCAAGGAAAGTATTCTGTGCATTCTGTGCAAACATCTCATGATTACTTACCCTATTCGTAAGTTTGCTATAGTGGTTCTTCCAAAGCTATATGGATCTTTATCTAAGAGGCAGAAAATGTTATTTTAAGTATGCTTGATTCATTTATTTGCAAATAATGAAGTATTATACAAATTCAGCAGTTTGGTTATCCTATTACTGCTGCTTTTTAAAATAAACATAACATAAAATAGCTCCACTGAATCAAATCAAGGGTCATCTTAGTCCAGTACAAGTGGCTAACAAGATCCTTGTATAAGGAGAAAATGGATACAGGCCCTTATTTTGCCCTTGCCCCCTTGCCTCCAATACAGAGACAAATAACCCATGATAGACCTGTCTTCTATGAGCTCGTTTTAAATCTATTTCCAATTAACTTCATCAGATGATTCCTAGCCCTAGTGTTTTTAAAGAGAGAGACAAAAACAAATCTCAGTTTTCTGTAGCTCAAAACGCTCACCTGTCACCTTTTTTGCAA
This sequence comes from Mimophis mahfalensis, assembly GCA_032468015.1. Classification (NCBI taxonomy): domain Eukaryota; kingdom Metazoa; phylum Chordata; class Lepidosauria; order Squamata; genus Mimophis; species Mimophis mahfalensis. The sequence continues at coordinate 5,855 of JANHFR010004013.1, forward strand.
AGTGTATTCAGACATTCTAGCCTTTACTCACAAAGAAGGATTTCAAACTCTCAGACATACTGGCTGGCCTTTTCTACATTTTGTTCCAGCTCTATTACAGCATCGTTTAAACAAAGTGATGAAAACTATAGATCATGTTCCAGACACAATTGCTCATTACATTTCTGTAATGAGATTATAATGTTAGCAGTCCTATCTTCAATTCCTTTTGTAATGATTCTTACAATGGAATTTGCTTTCAAAATTAACCCTACCCCTTTCAATATCATGATTGAACTACTCACTGTGACTATCAGATTTTCTTACTGATTACAGGTGGTCCTTGACTTACAGCTATTCATTTAGTGACCAAACTTACAACAGCACTGAAAAGTGACTTACGAGCATTTTTCACACTCACAACTATTGCAGCATCCCCATGGTCACTTGATCAAACTTTGGATGCTTGACAACAATATTTATGACAGTTGCTGTGTCCCAGGGTCATGTGATCACATTTTGTTACCATCTGATAAGCAAAGTCAATGGGGAGGTCAGATTTACTTAACAACCATGTCACTAATTTAACAACTGCAGTGATTCACTTAATAACTGTGGCAAAAAAGGTAGTAAAATACGGCAAAACTCATTTCTGTCTTGCTTAGCAACAGAAATTTGGGGGTCAACTGTCCCATCAGTGTATATACAAAGTTTAGGGTTTTTTGTTGCAGTATGCCTCAATTTGCACCTGCTATTTGGCTGTTCATACACTTCACTTAAAATGATATTTCACTCCACTTAAAATAATATTTCACAAGATCTTCAAAATTATTTTGGTTCAAAATACTCTGAATGGCTTGGTATCATTCATTCACTCAGACAGTTCATCATTTATGTCCATTTATGATCAGAATCAAGCACTAGTCCTTGCACAAATAACTGAAGTACTCTATTTCTTTCTCCCCTCCAGTGAGAAAATTGGCTATTCTTCCCTTTCTGATCCCTAACCAGTAAGTAATTCATAAAAGGACAGGTCCTATTAACCTATGATCATTAGGTTAGTCCAACTTCTGAGGAACAGAACTTCTAACAGCTTTTAAAAATTTCAAATACAGTGATGGTGAACCTCTTTGGCACCAAGTGCCAAAAAGGGGGGGGGGAAGGAGTGGGCGTGACCATCCACGTGCCACTTCCTGTTTGGGCTTGGGAGAGCCGCATGCACGCGCAGGGGGGAAGTACGCGATGCCCCTCCCCCACGCATGCGCACACTCTCCCAAGCCCCCCAAAATGCCAAAAAAACCATGAACTTTTTGAGTTTTTTTCGGGGTTTGGGGACTTGGGAGAGAGTGCAGGTGCAGGGTGGGGGCGAGAGGGGATTCTCCTGCCCCTCTGCACATGGGCGTGCCCCCCCAACCCCTGAAAAAAACGCAAAAAGTAAAATTAAATTCGCTATTTGTTTGGCATTTTGGGGCCTCTGGGGAGCACGTGCACACGCGGGAGGGGTGGAGGGGAATCCCCTCTGCCCCCCCCCCATGCCTGCTCTCACTTCCTCAAGTCCCCAAACGCCAAAAAAAACCTTGAAAAATAAAGTTAAATTTGAGGGGGGGGTTTTGGCGTTTTGGGGCCTCTGGGAGGTGCGCGCATGCACGGAAGGGGTGGAGGGGAATCCCCTCTGGCCTCCCCCGCACCTCCGCTCAATTCCCTAAGCCCCCAAACACCAAAAAAATTGTGAAAAATTAAATTAAATTTGCAGTTTTTTCAGCATTTTGGGGGCTTTGGAGCACACACACATGCGCACGAGGGGGTGGGGCATAGCGGGTGGCATCCCCTCCACCATCCCCTGTGCGTGCGCAGGCCCTCTCAAGCCCCAAAACACACACAAAAAAAAATCCCACGAATTTTTGAGGGTTTTTTGGCATTTTGGGGCTTGGGAGAAGTGCGCAGGCGTGGGGGGCGGGGACAGGGGATAGCCAAGCGACATGGCTCCGCATGCCACTTTGGGCACGCATGCCATAGGTTCGCCATCATTGGTATACTGTGTTGACAGGGTAACCTCCATTCAGATACCTGTTGACATTGTAAAACAAAAAATAGAAAATTGATAAAGCAGGATAACCCTTGCAGAATCCATGCTGACTTTCCTTTAGCATGCTTATTTTTTTCTTCGGTTATCCATTTCTACCTTCTTTTTTCTGATACATGACTGTTACATTAACTTTTATCTCATCTTCACCCCAAGATCAAGTCAGAGTCACGTCATCCTAAGCAGTATCAGCATTAAACTAGCATTTTCTCCTTATTTCAATCCTGTGCAAGGGCAGCCATAAGTTATTGAAAACATGCGAAAGTTTGACACCCATTATTTTGAGGAGACATCAGGTGAATTCAGTAACTTTATATAGAGACAACCTAGGCAGAATAGAGGCAACAATGCAAACAGGAAATGTCATGCCAGTATAATTTTTGCTGACTCAAGGAGGCAAACTGAGTGTTTCCCAATGGGAAAGGAAACTGATTTTTTTTTAAATTTCCAGTTATATGCCGCCCTTCTTCGGAGACTCAGGGCGGCTAACAACTTTAACTATTAACTATAATTATTTATATATACAGTAGAAAAGTGCTAGTGACAAATAAAGAGACCCAGTCAATGTAAAAATCTAGAAAACAAAATGGCACTAAATTCTAATACAGTGGAACCTCGATTCACAAACACTTCTGTTCGCAACCAAATTGGTTCACAACCAAAGAATCAGCTAAATGTTCAACTTGGTTCGCAACAAATCCTCAGTTCGCAAACAAACTTCCTGAGGATGAAGAAATCACAAGAGAGAAAACACCTGAAGGAGAGCATCCTTCCATTGCGGAGGCAGACTCTTCTGCAAACCAAACGCTCCCGGTCGATTCTGAGCTCTTTCATGGTCAGAATCGACTGACGGAACAGTTTTCTCTCTTGTTCATGGTTTTCTCAGTGTTTGTATTAAAGGATTCTACTGTTACACTGTGCGTTCTGTGGCATATTTAGCAACAGTACTGTATTTGTGTGCTTCAAAATCTTTAAAAAACAATAAGAGTTCATAGGGGTCTGGAATGGATTGATCCTATTTCCATACAACCCCATGGGAAAATCTGTTTCGGTTCACAACCAACTCGCTTCCCAACCAAATTTATGGAATGAATTGTGGTTGATAACCGAGGTTCCCCTGTACAGTGAATCATCTCCATATAAATTGTCTTTCTGGAAATTAATATGCACACTTTAAAGTGGAAGCTCATGTTGAAGAGAATACAGAATTAAACAGAAGATAGTTTCTTGCTACCTATTTTTTCCCTTAGGATTTATAGATGTCATTAGCCCTATATTTCTGTGTTCTTTCCTTGGAAAGAGTACACAACTGGCTCTTCCCTATAAGCACTGGAAAGAATCATATCTTTCTACTGGAAAAGTAAAACCCAGCACATTAAATAGTGACTACCTTCCTTCCCATCCCATCTCCACCCTTCTGCTGGATATGACCAAGATCAAGCCCAGTGTGTCTTTTTGCCTAATCCTATCAGACTCAAATTGACCTTCTCTGTCCCAGAGAAAGCTCCCGTACAGTCCCATCTAGACCAAAGAGTAGAAGCCTCTCCATCAGCTCACAGCATGGCCCAACAACAAGAAGGTACAACCTAGAGAAATTCCAGCCATCTTCTTATCAGCTGATGACCTCAACATTCCATTTCCTTACAATGAACTTCCTTATCTCTGCTGTCTATCTGAAAGGTCCACTTTGCCTACCAAGAGAACTCACTCCAATTACTGTTGTGGCCCGCCAACTGCCTGCAGAGCTGGCAGCAGACTTGGACAGTGAGGAGGTTGGGGAGGAACTTGGGCCAGTCCTGGAGTCTGGGGAAGGCTCTGATGGATGCTCTGTGTCAGAAGCAGAGAGAGGGCCGGGGCCATCTGTCATTTCCCAGCTGCCTTTGGAGTCAGAGATAAGAGCAGCTGGAGCCTGTTCCAGATGCACGCATGAGCAAAGCTGTCAGGAAAGAACAATTAAGGAACAGGGGCCAACTCAGAAGGAAAGGCACACATGGACACTGAATGGCCCCTCACTGGGGAATAAATAGAAGCAAAAGGGGTGTGGTGGTTGCAGGAGACAATTAGTTTGCTTATTAATATGAAGATTTGCTTATCATGGTTCCTGCCTTGGAGACTCCTTGCCAGGAATTACAGTAATTTACAGCTTTGTGACTGGAAGCTCTCGGCCTGGCAATTATCCAAGGACTGATAAGGTCTGTTCTTGCACTTAACCTTTGGAAGGATTATTGCTGGGACTTTTCTGTGTGTGAATGCCATGAATTCACACTAACTAGATAAAGAGTATTTTTTTTTCAGGACAAGGAGTCTGTTTCTTGGTTCTGCTAAGCCTGTCCAGCTTCTCCAAACTGGCCAGAAACCTTAGGATTTCCTGCTTTGTGGCCCCCAACTTCAATTAAAAAAACTTTGCTTTTCCATTGTTCAGGGTCCATCTTTCTTGTAAAGCAGGTATCTAATAATCACTGCAAAACAAATATGGATCTCTTTCTTAGAGTTGTGCTTCTTTGGCAAAATTCTATGACAATTGAACAACTGTGAAAATTATTCTGAAACTGAGTAATTTTGCAACAACAATAAAATACTTTTTGAAATTTGGAAACAATTTTGTGAGAGAGAAAAAAATATCCCTCTCCTTATTCTACCGCTCTGTTCCCAAAATATCAGGAAGAGATGGAACACAAGATCTCTAGTTTTATAGCTTTCCTTGAGGAGCAGAAACTGTGAATAAAAAGACTACCTTTTTTTCTCTGTCCATTAAGAATTACATTGACCATCAACCTAGACATATTACAATATAACATTCTGCAAATATCTCAATTCCTATGATACTAACTAAGCAACTTTATACAGAAATACTGGGGGGGGGGTCCCAAAACCCAATCAAAAACATTATATTGTTGATAACAAACTATCTTGTTATACTTACTGATTTTTTACAACCTTGACAATCCTTATGCATTGCAGAAAAAGAGAAACATATATTTTAACTTTGGCAGTTTTAGTTTCCTGAATTATTAGAAAATGGCAAGAATAATAATTTTCAGGAAAATATCATCCCTTAATTCCAAACCTGTCTATATACTGAAAAAGCTAAATATGGACTGTTCTAAATCAAAGTCTTTCCATTTTAGTATTGTTCTAAAATACAGCTTTTGTATTTGGAATGAACAAATTGACAGAATTCACTTATTTTCAATTATCAAGTTAGCTCACAGCCTAGGATTTTTTCTTCCAAATGATGATGAACTGAGCATTTCAAGTAACTAACTTTTGAAATACAGGAAAACATTCCAGGTACCGAATAAAAGTCCACTTGCCTTTAACCACAACTTGGAAGAAAAGTAACATGTCAGCACCAAAACAAATGTATCATTCAATAAAGAATATACTACAAGTATATGTTTATCATTTCAGGAGATCAAAATCTAGCAAATTAAATTACAGAATAGGGCATTTTGATTATAAAAGATATAATTTTCATTAGCTATTTCAATAGTGTCATACGAATCATAGTGTTAATCCTCAAGGCACTTTAGGTAATACAGAACACTCCAAGTGCTACAGTTAAATCAGATTGCTCTGTTTTGCACATATGCAATTCAAATTATAAAAAAGTTTCTTACCAAGCAAGTCACCTGATAGGTTTGCAGGAAGTATAATACATAAAGACAACATGCTGACCACAATCAAGAGACAGATGAGATGCCGTTGAAAGGAGAGATAAGTAATGGCATCATGTCCACATTGCTCATAAATCTGGTCATCACTGCACCACAAATAAAGAGAAGTCAGTCACCAAATTTGCAAGTTGCTTAACCATAAGGAAATTACTACATAGGTGCAAACCAAAAGTGCTTGTGATAGCTAATAAAGTGATACTATAAAAACAAGAGAAATATAAAATGATCAGTAGATACTATTGCTTCTGAAGTTATGACTTACACCCTTATTCTAACAATCTTCTATTTTGCATGCCTTCTGTATCTCAGCTAGTTAGATGCATGTTTGACAAAGTATTCTCAACAGCTATATTGGTTTTATGGGGTGGTTTGTCCCATGAATGCAATAGATCCCTCCTCCATCTATTTTTCTCTAAATACTATTTTTTTTTTAATCCCATTTATATCCCGCCCTTCTCCGAAGACTCAGGGCGGCTTACAAAGTGCTCAGCAAC
>JANHFR010004013.1:43853-56184 GCA_032468015.1 Mimophis mahfalensis
AATTGCCCTGTACACCGCCCTGAGTCCTTCGGGAGAAGGGCGGTATATAAATTTAACAAATAAATAAATAAATAAATGTTGCTAAACTCCATGCTGGCTGGGGAATTCTGGGAGTTGAAATCCACAGTTTAAAGTTACTAAGATTGTAAGGTAAAACACAGTATCCTAGTAAATAACTTCACTCTGCTTTACTGTTCCAGCAATATCTGAAGTATAGCGAAAAAGCCTTCTGTGCACCTTATGTCACTTCTGCTTCATTACCAGGACTAGCCCTCCATAGCTGTTTGAAGTTGGTGTAATAATTGCTCCCAGTCTTCAAATGCTGGGTACATGTAGAGATTACCAGGAGTCAACCATATTCCTTCCAGCTGAATAACTTGCAAAAGTAATCAGTGTCATACTCATAAGGTCTGACAATAACTAAACCTCATCCCCTCTGTACCCCCCAAAAAAGTAGTATAGAGGGGCATAATAACCTTTTAGTTATTATGAGAAGTTATGTGAGGGAAGATCATACATAAACATGTGGACTATCTTACCATCTTTTCTTCCCTGTACTTAGATATCTCCAAAATGAAGTATCATTTAATGGAGATAGTTTTACTAATCCTTCTAAAATGGTGTATCTGAGGACCCCATAACACGCCAATGGGATTAGCATTCTCCACTCATTCAAGTAGAAGGGGATTGCTGTGGAATCTGTTGGGCAAGGAATTTCTGCTAGCAGGAGGATCAAGGAGAAGAGTCTTTTCCAATGTGGTACCAGCCGTATGGAACATTCTACCACCAGAACTGAGAACTGCTCCCATCATTCTGGTTTTCCAGAGCAGTATCAAACCTTGGTTTTGCCAGTTGGCTTAGGTCTCCAAGACTGGAAGTGGTTGTTGGGTTAAGAACTCATCCCCATGCCACCATCTCCCTGGTTCTTGTTTTTACATAGTATTGTAAGTGTAATTTTAATTGATTCAATATTTATCTTTTTACTGTACTGTTTGTAAGCAATCCAGAATTGCCTTATTGATGAGAGGGGCATCATATATATTTCAGAAATAAATGTTTACCTATCTGGAGTTTGTCAGTTTGAAACATTTAAATCTTTTCACCTTTTCTTGAAGAACTGCCCCAAGAAGTGTGTGCTTATACATGAAAGTATGTACGTACATTAATACAATGGCCAATGAACACTATTATACAAAGGAGTTTCATCCACAAACTTTACCAACTGGTTTCCTGTAAGTTTGATGTGGAAAAAGTAATTACAGTATATACCTGCCTAAATGTAGTAATTGCACACTATGCGTCTTTTTTTATAGGGTTTTTTTTTTGTTGGTTTGTGTCCACTAATAACTAAATGAAACCTTATAAAATTCATCACAATGAACTGGCATAAATAAGGAAGGAATTATATATAATCCACTAAAAAGCCAAGGGTCAAATTCAAGAATTTGCAGGATTCAAAACATAATCTAGGAGCTCTGAACTTTAGATGTACTATCATACTGGCTAAATGTCTATGGAGATTCTCAGTCATCTAGGTCATGGCTGTCCCAAAGGTGATTTTTTAAGAGGCAACTGGACTTTCTGGTTTTTCTTTGAAGGAATTTCCAAGGATCAGAAGAGAAACGTCTTCAAAGAAAAACCAGAAAGTCCAGTCGCCTCTTGAAAAAGCATCTGTGGGACCATCATACTCGCTGCCTAACATGAATTTCAGAATGGATTATATTTCCTTATGTTCCATTACTTCTGTGGAAAGAGCAAAAATATCTGTCAGAAAGTCCAGTTGCCTCTTGAAAAATCACCTTTGAGACTATTTGTCAGAAGGGCTGTAGACATCCATTTGTGTTCATACACCTAAAAAAAAATTTGTAAGCAAGTTAAGTAATATTTAGTAATCCATTGCTTGGGATAAATGCATGTAATCCTTGCTTACCAACTGTCTTGTTTAATGACTCTTTGAAATAATGATGGAAAATAAAACCTTTGCAGCTTATCCTTGTGGCTATCACAGCATTCCACTGTCATGTGATTACCATTTGCTATCTTCACAACCGACTTCCAACAGCAGAATTATTATTTGGGGTTTTTTTGCCACTCATTTTTCCTATAAAGTGATTGGATGACAAATCAATGGAGAACCCAAAAGTGAAATCAAAAATTGCAGTCGTGATGTCTTGATTAACAACTGCAGTGGTTCATTTAACAAAAAATAATAATACAATACGGTCATACAATTTTTTTTGCTTAGTGACTGCAGCACTTAACGGAATTGCCAATCCCAATTATTCTCTATAACCAAGACCACATGAAAGGTTTATATCACTCCATTCTTGCTTTGCTTTTGAATTATCTTTACAAAGATTAAGCAGAAATATACCAGATAAAGAGACGATTACTTAGCATGCAAGATTTTATTGTTAATGAGACAAATATCAAGTTTTTTAAAGTCTTCTATACTTAATGGTTCCAATATTTACACAGTGCAGCTTCAAAAGGTGGGAACACTGATAAATGTGATTGAATTTGAAACTTCTGTAAAATATTGTATATTTGTTAAGCATAATTTATAATTTTTTAATGAAATGTAACTCAGAATCCAAAAAATTCTAAGACTATGTGATGTAAAAAATTCAAGTTACAAAAAAGGAATGTTTACCTTGAACATTTACCTATCTGGAAGTAGGTTCCATTAAACATAGTTGGACTTGTTTGACTATCAAAGATATTCTTAAATTGGGGGTTATAGTTTTAAAATGTGTTCTCCACTGTCTTGTAAATTGAAGAAGCCACATCTTTATGAAGGGAGAATTTGGGCATATATCTAGTAGCATTGTATTCATCCTTAGAGATGTGATAGATAACCTAAATAAAGTAGGTTATTCAGAAGTAAGAGTTCAATGAAGTTTATTTTTAGATGAATGTAGGACGGAAGTTGGAAAGACTGCTGAATTTAACAGGTGGAAGGTTCATATGACATACTACAGTAATAATGATTATCCAAACTGGCAAGGGGGTTTAATTTGGATTCCTGCAGTAAGCAGAATTAGACTTGATAACCAAAATCACCTCTTACAACTCCTTGATTCTATCATATTGTTTCCCAAGAGCCAAGTATATTACATGAGCTAAATCACTATGGTTAGTGTACTATGTGGTGTGCAAAATAAATTGTTCAAAATAGATCTTTGGAGATCAAATAAATTGTCCTAACCTTACCAAAATATTCTGATGGAGTTTCAATCCTTTCAGAAGCATCTTGAATTCAAGATGATTGAATTCTGAACTTGAAACAAGATTTTTGAATTACAGTGTATTCAGTAAACTGTGTATCAGCAATTATATCTTAGCACAATCTGATTCCAGTGTGTCCTGTCCTGATCCATAGAAACCATAGACACAGCTAAGTCTTTTATCTTTATTTCAAAGGTTTTCAAATAGAACTCTAATGGCACAAAGTTTGAACAAACAAGGCAACTAAGTTGACGAATACAATGGTGAGATAAACAGAATTGTCACCAATGGATCTGTGAGGCACACAGCTCCCCTTATATAGGGGAGATGTGACCCTGATTTGTTTCTTTTTATGGGGCAGAGTTCTTTTTGGCCAATAGTCTTGCTGAGCACCTTTGTTCAGCCCTTGGTGGGCTCTTGCATTGGGGAAAATATTAGCTCCGCCTCTTGGTCTTCTGAGCCCAGCAATAGCAGCCTCTCCTGGTTGCTAGGCAACTTTTCCAGCTGAATCTCCTCACGCTGAGGATCCTGTTCATCTTCTGAGTCTTGAGATAGCCATGACACAATATTAGAAAGAAATCTTACCTGGTTCATTTCCAAGCTGGAAATGAATGCAGGCAGTTACTTGAATCAGAGGTGAAGTTTATTCCGAGACTGCAATATACAATCAGCTATTGGAGATGGCTGTGATGGGTTGTCTCCCATAAGCCCTTTATATAGGACTATGATGATCTGTAAACCCATAACCCATTTGGCCATCCTTTTAGATATATTTCTTATTCGAAACTCAACACTGTGCTCCTACCATTAGCTACAATCAGGTGATCCCCATTGACTTTCTCCCTGCAAGCTTCCTAGGTTTCCCCATTGATTTGTCAGAAGATATCAGGGAATGTTGTAAATGAGGATCATATGATCATGGCAGCACATGGTTGAGACTGAAATGGCAAGAACTTTCCAGAATTTCATTCCCACATGTGTAATGGGTCTTAGCATTCTGTAAGTTAGCCCATTTGAAGTACCTTAGGTGGAAATGTTTTGCTCCATTTTGCCCAGTTAAAGTTTGTACAAACACAAGAGTTTTAATAGTATATAGTATATGCCTTTATTCCTCAAAAGTGTGCAAAAGCACACTCTAGGAATTCCACAAGAGCACACTTAGCTGGCATTCTCAGAGGTGGCACTTTGCAGTCAGGCACCCTGCTGAATTGTGGTTTTAGCATTTGTCAATTGAAAACTAATCACTTGAAGGAAATGCCTTTTTTTTCTTATTTGATCAAAGTGATCCCAGATTAAGATCAGACAGAGAGGAATATTCATCTGATTACACTGGTATTTCCTGTTGCATTTTTAAATCTTTGTATAGACTTATTCTAATTTGTGATTTTAAATCTTCTCCTGTTTGAGGCAGGAAGACTTTGTGGTGGGAGGACTTGATTTCCTTCCCACATCAGCCACTGACTTCCTTTCAGCCTATTATCCATTTCCAAGCCAAACGTTTGCAACAGCTCACTTGTACTTGTTGGTAGCAGTAGTTTGTTACCTGCTTCTGACTCATCTCCTTGGTAGTTCAGCATATCTGAATACAACGTTTACTTTTAAATACAGAATTGTTTTTTTTAATAATGTTATTATAACACAGTATGCGGATGGATTGGATATCATATGACCTGGAATCTTGCATTTTCTATCTCCAAAACTTTCTACAATCCTGCTGTTCCTTTCCTGCAACTCCTGAGCAAAACTGGCTAAATAAACTTCTACCAATCACTTTTCTTCAAATAAATAATCGCTTCCACTTTACTAGGGAAAAGGTAAGTCCCCCCCCCCCCCCACTTTTCTTTTAATAGCCTGATCCTGCAGGAAGGCACATGCTACAGGCTATATCCCTTTCCCAGAATGAACACCACTAGTTCATTAAGAATTTACATCTTAGTTATAAATAATACAGTCAGACACTCAAAAGAAATTTGAAAATAAAAACAAGGAATGATACAATTGCTATCTGATAAATCAATTTCACTTTTAGCTCAGGGGCTATTTGTTTCCTCAGCCCTTAGTTCCACCCTGCCACAAAACAGGATTATAGGCAGTGGTGCGATTCAACTGGTCTAACAACTGGTTCACTTTGCACATGGTTCGCTACACGCGTGTGTTGCATTGCAATACGTACTTTTTACTGCAGCTGCTGTGCCGAAAAACAGCTGAGGTGCGGCAATCTGCACTGCCATGCTTATCAGCTAGGCTTCAAAAGTGAAGAAATAAAGGTCAGAATAGCTCAGGGGCAGATAGGTGGGCCCAACGCATAGACGGAAGAATTGGTTCACTCAAACCAGCCCGAATGGAACTACCGGTTCGCCTGACCTGGGCCGAACCAGTAGAAACCCATCCTTGATTACAGGCCCATATTTCAATCCATAAATTAAAACGTAATGAATACTACAGTAAGTCATTGTAGCTTTTTGCCCAAATTCATGACTTTTAGCCATGGTTTTTTTTCTTGCTTTTTGCAAGCTTCATAGGAAAGAAAAATACAAGACTAAAAGGACAAAGGCAACAATCAATTCATATGCATTCAACATAGAAACAAGTTGAGAAATGAAAGTACTAAAAGTATTTTAAGAAAAAAGTTATAGATTAAAATGGTAATATTAAGCAGAAATATTACTATTACTATTAATAACCATCAATTTCAATAGATTGATTGGGATTCATGTATGTATATATACTCATATGATGCAAACTTGGGAAATGTTGATTTCTTAATTATTACAGTCTTTGACCAGTATTGCAATAAAAAAAATGAAAATAGATTGTTAGAAAGCCCTCTGCCAATGATTTGTCACAAACAGCAAAATAACACAACTAGAACTTATAAAATTATAAAAGAAAAGTTTCTTAAGTCATGTTCAGTGTTCTTGGCAGCAATACTATTGCCTGGTTCACTACTGTCTTCTTCAAGGAAGTTTTTTTCTGATTTCTCAGCCTAGCTTATGATTTCCTAATGGTTTCTCATCCAAAGCTTAATCCTACCTTACATAGCTTTCTGGTAATCTAGTTTTGATTTAAATGCTACTACATATGCTGTAAAATATATATTCTGTAAGAATAGATTATATTGTAACATCACAAACATTGTCATGATTGCAAAAAATACTATTAAGGTGTTTATATATTAAAAAGCACTCCTTCCAAAGCTATTGTAACTTTGAACAGTAATTAAGCAAGGACTACAAGATAGCACTTTTTATACAGAAATTGGAGACATTATACAATACAGAAGTATAAAGTGGCTGGATGTGATCCTATCTTCCATATAAATATAATACAGGCAGTCATAACTTAACAATTAATCATTTAGCAGCCAATCAAACTTATGACAGACCATCCAAAAGCTACTTATGACCCTGTTTCCAAGTTATTACTACTGTCACTTGCATCCCCCATCTCACCAACCTCATCCTGCCCTGCCATCTCCCTGCAGGCCTTGGGCCTGCTCCTCACCTCAATACCCATTGCACACTTACCTTTCGAAGTTCTGTGGACTTCATGTTGGGGAAGAAGAGCAGGCCACTCATTTCTTGGTTGCATGGCTGCCTCCTGGAAACAGCTGTCATTTTCTCTCTACCGACAATTACTTGCAGTTGCTCTGAAATGGCAGCCACTTCCTGGAGGCCGCCACATGTCTACAGATGAACTATTCAGTTCTGATTCCCTAACACAGTCAGCAGAGTGCCGAGGAAAGCTCCAGAGATCTTTAAAAGGTAAGTACACAATGGATGATAGAGGTTGAGGAGGAGGCCTAAACCTTGTAGGGAGCCAATGGGAGTTACTTTCTTATTGATACGCCTAGGTGATTGTAGCCTCTATCTTGACTTTTTTGTTTCTGTCCTCTGAGACACAGTTAATAGTTGCTCAATTGTTCATTCTCTTTCAACTCTGTCACATGATGAAAATAATTTTGCCAGGATTGCCTGTGAAGAACAACTTTTTCAAATACTCCTAAACTCCTGCTTGGGTTACCGTATTATGATAGCAAGGGTCATCTTGCTATCTTGTTGGCCTCTTTTTTGATGGCTTTCCATTTTTCCAATATTTTCCAGTATTTCTTAACTTCACATCATCTATTTAATATACATTATGGTACCTAAACCGTAGGTTCATTGTTAAAATTTACAGTTCACTTGTTCATTCTCAAGTTTCTGAAGTCAACATTTGAATCTCTGTTTTCTGAGAGTGCAGTTGCATTTTCTAGAACTCATTCCAGTGTTACAGGTGTTCTTTTCAGCTATGTATGTCTGAAAAAGTTACTGGATGAGTCTAATTATATTTTGGTACAGTATGGAGGAAGCACCTCTCTCACAGAATCATAGGACTGGGAGAGATCATTCAGGCTACAAAGTCCAAGTTACTATTCAACGCAGGAGTACAGATTAAAGCATCAAAGCCTGATGGCTGCCCAACCTCTGCTTGTACACAGCCAACAAAAAACAACCCCCCCCCCAACAAACCACCCCCTTCCTACTTTCTAAACATCCAACTGCCTAGAAAATTTCCCCATCATTCAAACAGAATGTGCCTTTCTATAACCCAAAACTGTTGTTTAGAATCCTGCTCTTGGATGATACTGAATAGTGTCTATCTGAAACTCTTTCAGTAGCAAAGAAGTTGTTATATATTTGAACTGTTTGAGCGGAAAATCCGAGCCAGCCCATTGGCTAATGGGCTGGACTCAATTGTATATAAAGGGACAAGGTTGCCCCAGCCAGTTGCTGGGTTTTCACCATCAATAAAAGAGCTGTTGTGTTTCGTTACTCTCTGGCTACCGAGTCCTCATTCCCAAGATCTAACACTGGCGACGAGGATGGGATTCTGAGGCACGAGCCAGCGCAACCCAGCAAGTTTTGGAGTACCGAGCCAAGCCATGGCTGCATACACTCCTCCTGCTCCTTTCCAGCCAAAAATCGAGAAGTGGGAAGACTATATGACCCGCTTCAAATGCTTGCTACACGCCAGCGAGTTAGGCGGTATCTCTGAAGACCGCAAGCGATCTTCCTAACTCACTGCGGCAACGCCGTCTTCAGCATCGCAAAGTCCTTATCAAGCCCGACACCGGTAATGGCGATGTCCAGGATAGCGCTACAAACTGCGCTCAAAAATCATTACTCCCCAGCGCCATCCAAATACATGCAGCGGTTCGAGTTCCGGCAGCAAGTCCAAAAGGAAGGCGAGACCATCAACAAGTTCGTCACCCCACTGCGGGAAGCTGCAATGGCCACTGAGTTCCGAGAGCTTGACGAGGCTATCATCGAACAGTTGATCTGCAGGGTTAGTGACATCTGCCTCCAGTGGAGGCTCCTAGCCCGCCAAAACCTGACCTTGGAAGAGGCATGGGCACACAAGGTGTCCTCCTCCGCAGCGACCACCCTACAACGAGCCCCGACGACCCCGAGTACGTCCAAACCGGCCACCGTGCACCACGAGGATGCCCTCACTGAGGAAGACGAGGCATCGGAGGAAGATGTGTGTGCTACCGAAGGGAGATCGGGCACAGAAAGGAGGCCTCGTAACTGTGCAGGCTGCGGCGGCCCTCACCAGCGATCAAATTGCCGATTCCAAGAAGCAATTTGCCGTCGCTGCAACAAAAAGGGGCACATTGCGAGAGTGTGCAGAGCGGAAAACCCCAGTTGCAATTTGCCGCCAAAAGAAATGGCGGCAAATTCAAAAAGAGCGAATCAGCAGCGCCATTTTAATGGTGGCACCAAGTTCGAAAGAACAGAAGCGCACACACTTCAGATAGACCATGCCAGCACAGAACAGGGCGAGAAGATCCACACGACTTTGCGGATTGATGGAAGAGACTGCCACATGGAAGTGGACACCAGCTCAGCGCTCTCTGTCGTCTCCTGGGATTGGGTCAAGCAAGCCTTCCCCAAGCTCGAGCATCGCAGCCTACTACCGCAGCACATAAGAATCCACGATTGCCAGGGGAAACCCATTCCAGTTGCTGGCCGTAAGGAAGTCACCGTCAACTACAGCGGCACATTGACCAAACTTCTCCTCACAATCGTGCATGGCCAATTCCCAAGCCTGTTGGGAATGAACTGGTTCGAGGCTCTGGGAATGTGCATCACTGGCGTCCACAGCATCACCGGCATCACCGACAAACAGACCTCCCTGAGAGACGATCTACTAGCCAAATTCAAAGACGTCTTCGGAAGCGACTTGGGCAGGTATGCTGGAACACCTATCTCCTTCAACCTAGACCCCAGCGACGCACACAGTTCCAAATCCAAGCCCCAAAACACAGTCCCTGACTATCAAAAGAATTTAGAGACTAACTCAAGCCCGGTGCCGGAGGCCCTACCTGAAGAGGCGGAGATCCAGCACCGTCCAATCACCGAGGACTCGGACACACCCAATAATAATCCAGATAGGCCAAAGGCAGAGCAGAGCAAAGAAAAACGGTCCGCCCCGCTCAACGCCTTGCCTCCGACTGAGCTGCGCAGGTCAACGAGAGTCCAGACACGCCCTAGTCACCTGAATGATTATGTTTGCAAATAACACCCAAGTGCATTCTGGGGGGAAGGGGTGTTATATATTTGAACTGTTTGAGCGGGAAATCCGAGCCAGCCCATTGGCTAATGGGCTGGACTCGATTGTATATAAAGGGACAAGGTTGCCCCAGCCAGTTGCTGGGTTTTCACCATCAATAAAAGAGCTGTTGCGTTTTGTTACTCTTTGGCTACCGAGTCCTCATTCCCCAGATCTAACAGAAGCAGTGCCACATTCCCCCTTAACCTTCTCAGGAATAAATGTACTATGCCTAATTTTCAGAAGGAGTTCAAGTGCAGATCCCTTGTGAGATTAGATATGCTTAAAATGGTGAGCGTTAATTACCTCCGGTATCACTATACCACATTAACGCTACCTATACATCCTTAGGTGAAAATAAACGGTTTGAATTGAGTTTGTATAAGACCAGATTGCAACTATCCTTTCTGTGTTCAGCTTTTACATTCATGCTTGGTGGTTTTTGTTGCTTTTTTCATGCTTATTCCAGCATCACGTGGGATTGTTTTCCCTGCAGTACTAGATACCTTCCCAGCTCTGCGCATCTGGAACCAGCAGCTGTTCGTTTCTGCCAGACCTGGGAAACAGGACTGAGCTGGAATGACTTACACCTCTGGTGTAGGTCAGAAACAGACAAGCCTTTTTCCCCTCAGAGATTCACAATTCAAGGAACGAGGCAGTAGAAGCTTCCAACAGCAATATGGAGACGTTCCCTTTCTGTGAAGTGGAACTTCAGAGATCTGAGATAGAAAGGGAGCTTGTTTTTTAATCATACTTTGATTAGAATTACTGTTGAAATATTTTAGCAGTTGTTCTTTTCCATCTCCGGCAAACCCGGAATGTCGGAAAAGTAACGGTTGCATTCAGGGTGTGCGCCACGGTTTTCAAACGGGAATTTAAGGATAAACGGAGGCTGTATTACTTCCTCAGAGCCTGTCAGAGATCGCTTTTTTCCCCTTCTGTTGAGACAGACACAAACGTGCGCCGCAGAGGCTTCCAAGCGCCTGCGCTAACTGCTGCCGAACGCTGGAGCAACTACGGAATGAAAAGCTCCGCCCAGGGCGATGTCCTAATATGGAAAGTAACCCCTCGGGTGACGTCATGGGCTCGCTCTGCTTTTAATGTGGGGCAGGTTTTTCTGCTGAATGACTGGCTGCCTGGCAGTCGGGAAAGGCTGTTCCAGGAGCTTTGGATAGCTTCGTTGCAGAGGTCAAGCAAGGGGAGGAAATGAGGGGCCTGCAAATTGAAGAGATGTGGCTGCGGGAATCTCGAATAGAGGCACCCCGGCGAAGGCTGTAAAAGGGGGGGGGGGGATCACATTCCCTGACAATAGGAGGAAGCTGGCAGATTGAGCTGTAGTGGGATGTCTTCCCACAGGAATTCTTCTATTTTTAAATCTCACTCCTTACTACGCTTTACTATGAATACATCAAGCCAGCTAGGTTTGGTGGCTTGATGCATTTTAAGGCTTACAGTTGTCCAGTCTAAACCAGGAGATTAAAAGGCACTGGTTTACAGTATATTGAGTAATAAGTGCCTTTCTAACTTACAGGATTTGCTTCCTGGTGTATTTAGGATCATTTACTTGGGAATAATACTCTGGATTCAGTAGAATTATTTCATATATATATATATGTATCTTGCTTTTTTTTTTTTACATAGATCATCTTGTGTGAACAGAGTTGTTTTAGGTAACCTTCATGCCAATCCATTTCATCCTTAATTTCTATCACATTAATTTTAAAACATCTTCCATCTCGTATTATAAATATCCTTCAACAAAAAATATCAGAACATTTCTCTATAATGTATAATCTAAATAAAACTTTAAGTATTCATCCAGATCCCATATGTATTGATAGTATCCGCATTGTCTTAAGCATAATTAGTTTTAAATATTGTTGCTTTGCTTATGTAAATAAAATTAATTTTCAGTATGAATTCATGTTAAAGTAATCATCTTTAACACATTTAGCCATTCAAATTAATTCTTCCAATTATTCATACATCATACCTCTATAATATATTGTCCAGATTGAATTTTAAATATTCATCCCCATCCCTTGTATATTAATAGTATTTACATTTTCTTAAGTATAACTAATTTTAAATATCATTGTTTGTGTAAATAAAACTAGTTTTCAATTTCAATTCATGTTAGCAAAATTAGTCATCTTTAGCACATTTGTTTATTTGAGTTAATTCTTTCAATTATTAATCCTACATCATACATCATTCTATTTAATACTATTTCACATATATCAACAATCTAACTCAAGTTTAAATTCCTTTAATTATATTTCCCCCTCTTTATCTCCAGCTTCAACTAAATCTTTTGTTCCATACAATTATTTCAATATCATGAGGAAAATATCATTCCCCCCCCCCCACACATATATATTAAAAAAACAGAGTGGGGAGGGAGGGAGGACTGGGAACATTATACAAATTTAAACGGTTTGACCAATACAGTCCAAACTTGCCATGGAGAAACTTTGCCCTCCTATGACAAGCACTGGGGGGGGGGGGG
>JANHFR010004014.1:19385-31396 GCA_032468015.1 Mimophis mahfalensis
GGGAGGGGCGGGGAGAAGGAAGGAAGGAAATTGCTAGAATAGACCCCAAATTTATAGTTCTTAGTGTATGGCAATTGTATTGATTTGAAAGTGGTTTCTACAATTTCTACTTGAAGTAGCTTTCTACGGCCATGTCAAACTGAGGTCTAAGGAAACAAAATCACAAATGTAACATTAGCCACTTCCACTCCCATTCTTACAGCATATGAGTTACCACTTGGTAAGATGGAGCAGCCAATAAATTTTAGAAACAAATAAATATGAATCATGAAATTGCTGTAGTTTTTGTGGTATGACAACCTAAGCCTTATTATTCCACTTGTTTCAAGTGAAACAATAAAATGTGATGTGTGCTAGAAGTTTCGTCGTAGATGGCAAAGTGAAATGGCACACGTCATATTATATTGTTTCACTTGAAACAAGTGGAGTAATGAGTTGAAATATGAGTCTCAAAGCTGTCAGCAAATATAGCACAAAATGAAAGCTATTTTGAAAATACATTTTCCCAACAAGAGTAATACATTGCTGAGAATGCTGTTTCTAGAAATGATTCCGACTATAGCAGCACCCAGTGGTTACTGCAGTAAATTAGATATATCTTTTCCCACCTAGAAAATGCTTTCTTCAGTGGTGTAATAGTGCAGTGGTACATATGTTATATGTGAAACTGATAACCCAGCCATCTCTGAAACAGCTATCAAACATCAGGTGCTTATCTCTTCCTCTCAGATTTCTTGGCTTTGGTGGGGGGTGGGGTGGAGGAATGATCCTGACATTTGGTGTAAAAACAAAAAAACCCAGATCTGGAAAATGGATAGCCATGGTAGACTGAATTGCAGAACTACCATGCTGCCGACTTTTCAGCCAAGCATAGGTTTAATTACAAAATGGAAATGGCAAGTCAGGTTTTCCTTTAAGGAAACCCCAAGCTCAAGAATAATGTTCATAAAATAACTGTAAAAACAGGTAGATGGTTTTAAGTTAGCACTCATCCAAACAAAATCATTTGCCATAGTTCTAACAGGTAGAAATATATACAAGGGTCTCAGTCCAGTTAAATGTTCTAAAAATGAACAACAGACACTGTAGATTTGGTATAGAGATTTCGAACACAGACGGCCTTTGATATAACAGCAACCAAGAGTGGACATTTCAGCATTTTCTGTTAAAGATCATCTATGCCTACAGGCATTTTATTTAAGTGATAACCTGCCAAATAATGCAGTGCATTCCTATTCATGTACTGCTGCAGAAAGTCTACGTGTCTGAACAGCAGAAAATATATTGGGGGAAAAATCCTTGGTATTATGTAACTGCAGCTTAACTACCTTCAGATACATTAGTTCCATTTTTTTCAGAAGCAAAGGCTGCACTAGGAGGCAATGTTTTGCACAGAAATGTTTGTGTGTTTTAAATAAAGACTGCAATTAAAGGAGGCATGCCCAAGGGACAACAACTTCAGCAAAATGTTGTCTTCCATGTGCCTTGCTGATTGTGCCCCTGCCACTACAAATTACAACAAGCTACTGTCCAGACAAATAATCAGGACAGGACAGGATCTGAGCAATCTGTTACGTTTCCAACATTTGATGTTCTGATCTATAAATATTGCCCTCTGCTTCAGTTAAGATGGCATTTTGCTACCTTAATAGAGATTACAAAGAACTCTGTTACGAATAACTTCCAACCGTATTTGTCTTGAGTTTTCTTCAAAGACTTTGAGCTATTCACACATAAACACATCCACCAAATCATATAATCTGAAAATTAATGTAAAAGATGGCACCTATTTTAAAGTAAAGTTAACGCAATATAATTACATTAGCAGCAATCTTACAAATTCCTAATAGTACAATAATGTACTACTTTAACCCTTCTGGAGTACTCCCTTTCCATTTGGCATAAGAGGACAAGTGCATGAGGAAGGGAGATTAAATTGTCTTGTAAAAAGAAGCGGCCAGTTTCTTAAATCTCATTCCCAAGGATACCTATTCTTTGAAGTAACCCTGTATTTACAAACAAGAGAAAGAGAGGTCCTAGATTACCAGAAAAGACTGTAGTTTCTTATATATCTAAACTGTTACACCTGATAAGTTATACGTACAGTAGGGTGGAGAACCAAACATGGAATTTCAAGAGTGAAGAGCTCATCAAGAGTTGCTTCTTAAGACACAGTTGGACATTAATGATGTAAAACATTATAGACAAAACCAGATCGCAAAAAAGTGCAATTTATGAATATACAGCATATCCAGTAGCTTAAAGGAATTTGACATTACAAAACACTCACAGCAACCAGAAGACTAAATATCACTTCTAGAAGACAGGTAACAAAGGAACATTATTGAAGAAATGCACAGAAACTGGTGAGCTCAAATAACTGAGGCGTAAAGTGCACATAGACACACACAAAGAGCAATGTGTATTTTATATTCATACATGTCAAGGGATGCTTTTATTTTGGCTGTGAAGAGTCCTACTCCTGTATTTTGATCAAAAGGCTAGATAGCTTTCATACAAGTGAGACTTTTCTTATAAGGCAGCCTTGCAGGACCATCCTGAGAACACTGTCTGTTTCCTTGGCTCAAAGAACTCATAGAAGGCATGGGGAGGAAAATTCTCAAAACTGAAACCTTTTGGTGATCTGATGGTGATCTTCTCAATTAATATGTACTTGCAGGTACAACTGTAGCCTCTTAACACACTCCCAAAGGAGTGTCCCTCCCATACCTTCCAATATACAATGCAGTACAGTTGCCAATCCTTATGGTCCTCCACAGGGAACTGGATGGATAAACAGAATCACAGAGTGATCAAGGCACACTGCCATCTTAATGTCTTGTACTATTTTGAGGTGTTCTAAGGAGCAGTAGGTGCTAGGTGGAGGCCAATGTATGGCTGCACATCACAACTGCTGTTACATTTGACCATTGGAAAAATCAGTTAAATGACTGAGACATAATTGCACTCATATTTCTCAATGCACTACATATAAAACAGTTGTTTTCCAAAAGTTCATTAAATTTTAGTTTAATGAAGTCTAAGATCTTCAATATTTGGGAGTACTATATACTCTTCCTAAACTCAAGAAGGATTTTTTTTAATTTTTTTTTTTTTTTTTTTTTTTTTGCAAATCACCCATTTGTTAATAATGCATTCTTTCTCTTTTGCCAGATAATATGCTGTGATTCTTAGAAAGGTAAATAATTTTGATGATTTGTATCCTAAATTAGATCAGTTTTGGAGAAATTCCATGACAGAGGCTGTATTCTAGGTAGATGAAAGACTGTCTTGTCTGTATGGCCTACAGGCCAGCACCATTTCCAGAAAAGAGTTAAAGTATTGCTTAATAGTTATCCTTTTGCCTGAATATTCTTTCAACAAAAATTTCAAGAAGCACTTATCAATACAGCTGAGTTTTCTTCATTTCTTTCTTTGGAATAGCATCCCACCCCATCCCACCTCTAACTTAATGCCCATTTAATTTTAGAAAAAAACTATGAAGATGCTATGAACATTGTTCCTTTTTGTAATTGGGGTAATCATGTTATTTATATGGAATTCTTGTATCATCCCTTGGTACGGAATTATATGTTTGTATGCTTTTAGGTTTATTTCTAGGACATAGTAAGCTGTTCAGAAAATAGCTTAATAGAAACTTAAGATCCTTTCCCTGAAAACAAGTGAACTCGACTCACAAATAGCAATAGCATTTAGACATATATCACTTTACAGTGCTTTCAGCCCTCTCTAAGCAGTTTACAGAGTCAGCATATTGCCCCCAACAATCTGGGTCCTCATTTTACCCACCTCGGAAGGATGGAAGGCTGAGTCAACCTTGAGCCTGGTGAGATTCGAACTGCCAAATTGCTGGCAGCCAGCAGTCAGCAGAAGTAACCTGCAGTACTGTATTCTAACCACTGCACCCTCACGGCTCATTACAACAGTTGGCATATAAATCAACTCAATAAATAAATAAATATGTTAGTACCAGTCATGAAATCAACAAGCTGCACTGAGTTTATTTCACCTAGTCTCTCTCAGTTCAGGGGACCTTTATACCTGAGTACTTACAATTAGCTTTTCCTTTTTCCCTTCCCTTCTTCCCTCATTTAATTTACAATTGGGGAGGAAGGGAGAGCAAATTAAGATAAATTAAGCGTCTGTGTGATTGAATCCCTCATCTTATTATATTCCTTGCCAGGTCCAGGGAGGTTCAAAGTATACACAAACACTCCTAGAACAATATGACTCAAATAATGAGCAAATCAACTTACCATCTAACTCATTTTGTAGGGAGTACTGCTTGTCCCATCAACAACTCACAGTGGCTACTAGTCCTTTGACCCCAACTATTATGCTATTATTTTTCCCATTTTTATTTGAAAAAGCAGGAATACTTTAACCACTTAGTAATAAAGTAGTTCAAAGAATATGAATGGATAAAGTAATTTCCAGTGTAGTGTAGGGACAAAGAGGAACAACGAAGTGCTTAATTAGAGGCTGAATATAAGTTTTGAGGAAAATAATGCACAATATTGAAATAAGTGATTTAAATAGAAGTAACATATTTTAGAGTCATCTCAGTCCATGGCCAACTTTTCTGCAGGGGAAAAGAAAGGACAGGATATTACTGTTGTTACTGCTCCTGAGGCATTCAGATGGGTTTGGAAGTCTGCCTCAGAGAAGACTCCTATATTGACCTATTTGTAGTAGAACAGGAAACAGCTCTGAGAGTAAATGGTGAAGGAAAATTGCCTTTGGGGATTTTCTGTTGACTTGCTTCCTTTTTCTTTTGCAGGAGGCAATTCTTAATGCCTCTCTCAGAATAGGCGTATCACTTGCTACTGGTGAAAGGTGCATCTTGTGTTTTACTTGATGTTTTTGAGCAAGGCAGTCCGTGCATTGACCACAGCCTTGAAGGCGTCCTCACTGCCTGGAGCCATACACTTATCTGGGTGGAGGAGCACTGCCAACTTTCGATAGGCCTTGTTTACTTCATCCCTGCAGAGCAAGAGAGAGAGAGATAATAGAAGAGTGCAATGTAATGGAGTCTATTTATAGAATGATAAACCTTAAAATGAAAGTCCTTCAACTACCGAAGTTTACCCAAAACTATTTGAATTACTAAAACTATTTGAATGACACCAACAGAAGAATTACAATTATTATTAATTTCAGTTAACCAAGTAAATAGAATTCTAATCAAATAGAAAAATAAAACTGAATTTATAGTTACATTCAGAACTTGAAGGTCTGAATATACCTTATAGCTTCATCTCCTGCATTGCTCTAGGCCAGAGGTCACCAACTGGTGGTCCATGAGAAAATGTTGGTGGTCCACATCACACCCAGGTGAAGGAGCTGCTTCAGGATGACCAATGGGCCAGTCCTGTGAGTAGAGCTCTGGAATATGGGACGGGCCAGGCAGCTCTTGGTGGGGCTGGAAATCTCCGCTGTAGAGGGAGGTACGTGCAACTTGCAACTTTGCAGGTGGTGCAATGTGCAAGCAGTAGCGCAGCCCTCTCTGAAACAAGGTTGCGGCAAGACGGGTGGTGGTGGCAAAGGTGGTCTG
This sequence comes from Mimophis mahfalensis, assembly GCA_032468015.1. Lineage (NCBI taxonomy): Eukaryota > Metazoa > Chordata > Lepidosauria > Squamata > Mimophis > Mimophis mahfalensis. Next base: position 24,961 of record JANHFR010004014.1, read on the forward strand.
AAGCAACGGCTGTCAGCAACCCGCAGCTCTTTCTACCCCCTGTTGTGGCTTCTTGTTGGCTGAACCCACCACTGGCTGGCCCCACCTTTACCCTCCCCTCCCCTCCCCCTCACTCCTCGCCTGGCCTGAGAAGGGAAGGGCAGGGGATGGAGATTCGCTCCATATTCCAGAACTGGAGCAAACCTTCACCTTTTACTGGGCCTTGCGGGCATTTCTTCCGGCCCTTTTTGGTGCTGTGCGACTGGGAGACACACTACTTCCTCTCCACCCTGACACACTGGGTGGCCCATGAGATGAGAGAGAGATGAGAGAGACAGAAAGAGAGAGATACAGAGAGACGAGAGAGGGAGGGAAAGAGGGAGGGAAAGAGAGAGAGAGGGAGAGGAGAGAGAAATGAGAGATGACAGAGATGAGAGATAAAGAAAAATATAGAGGGAGATGAGAGAAAGAGAGAGATACAGAGAGAGAGAAAGAGAGAGAGAGATAAGAGAGAGAAAGAGAGATGAGAGATCCTGGTGTCTTGTTTTCTGTGGGAATTTTTTTTTTTTAATCCCATTTATGGGTCCAAATGGCTAAGTGTTTAAGGCTGTAGAAAGAGGCGGCCAAGCCAAGTGCCTGAAGGACTCCATCCCGTCACTGGGAGTCCAGGCACTTCAACGAGTGGCAGGTTGGATTCATATTAGCAGTCCATGGGATTTAAAATTATGAATTTAGTGGTCCCTGGGGTCCAAAAGGTTGGTGACCCTTGCTCTAGGCTTTTTTTAATTTCCATTTATATGCCGCCCTTCTCCGGAGACTCAGGGTGGCTTACAATACACTCTAGCAATCGCTTTCATTCTTTGTATAGACCAGCTTATTAGGGCTTTCGGACTCCCTTAAGCGGTATTTTACAAAGTCAGCTTGTTGACTTACAGAGCCAACTTATTGCCTCCAACAATCTGGGTCCTCAGTTTACCTACCTCAGAAGGATGGAAGGCTGAGTCAACCTTGAGCCTGGTGAGAGTAGAACTCACACTAATTGCAGGCAGCCAGGAGCTAAGTGCAAGCACTTAGCAGACTGCACCACCGAGGCTTTAACTCCAGACACAGAATAACCATAATTTCAGAAAGCATTTCTTGACATAGACAGTACTCCCTCCATTCTCAGTTCACAAGAAAGGGCTGGATCATGAACAATGCCTAACTGATGTGGTCACTGGACACTGGAGCCGTTTACATCCATTAGGAGTCAGACGGAAAAAAATGAGGGTGATGGCAAATAGCTGGTTGTTGTGACCTAAAAGTCTCCTACTGTATACTATACAAAAACACTTGCCATAAATTAGTAAATATTTCACTTTATACAGTAGAACCTTGGCTTGCAAACGCAATCCATTCTGGGATTGTGTTCGCAACCCGGATTGGTCATGCCCCGAAGCGATGCATCTGTACATGCACAGATGGCAAAAACGGTGTGGAAGGGAAGCTTTCTGCACCATTTTTGGGTTGGAAGCTGAGTTTTGGCTTGGAAGCCGAACCAAAACTTGGCTGGATTTTTGGGTCAGAACCCAAACTGTTTGCGAACCGAGGTGTTCACAAGCTGAAGTTTCACTGTATTTTCTAAATTCAGAACTTCGCCATACCTATCCCATTCCTTCCAGTCCAGCTCTTATCTTGCTCATTTCTATACCAGGAGAGATTATTTATTCTGTAATGGCTGGGTCCTTCATTACCTTGTAGCTCCTGGTTTGACACCCAACATATCCCAGCTATCCTTGCTGTTGCGAATCCTCCGGATGGTGTCTATTTGCTCCTTGGTGAAACTATTGCTTGTGCCGGTTGTTGGGCGCTTTCCACCATTATCACATAAGTCAACAATAGCTGAGTAGAAAGTCTGCAAGCATGAAGAAGACAAAGTTACAAAGTTCTTATTTTTTTTATTTTTTTATTTATTTATTATTTCTATTTATATGCTACCCTTCTCCGAAGACTCAGGGCGGCTTACAGTACATTTGTAGCAATTGCCTTCATCCTTTGTATTGACCTGCTTATTAAAGCGGTGTTTTATATGTGCCCATTGCTCAGTCATTTTTATTTCATTAAGCAGATCAAAGTCCAACTCATTTTCTTTGCCTTTGAAAGCTCATTCTATTGTCTCAAACTCAGAAATCTTGAGAAAGGAAATGACCTATAGGGATAGTTAAGATTTTTAATCTTACAACCAGAAAATCTTCAAATAGTTCAGAAGCATACAGTTACAGTGTGCCTACTCCACAAAGTGCTTCCTTGATTTATTTTCAATTAGAATACTGTGACATGTGCCTTTCAATCATCTATTAGATTAATTCTTGTATATTGAAACAATCTCTTGCACTATTTGTTCTTACTTTTTTTTAACATAAAGAACTCTGTGCTCTATTTCAAAGATTAAAGGGAGATAATTAATTTAAAATTTCTTGGAAAATTAGGGAGAACGTTGCATATGCATTGAGAATAAATGAGAATTTGCCAGTGAAAGATGAGAAACCTTAGGACATTTTCTCTCTAAGTCAAGAAAAGGTATTTCTGATTTCTGAAAGGAACAAGAAAACATAAAACATTTTACCAATAATGTCTTAAGAATGAAAACTGAAAAATGACAGAAAAGCATCTGCATTCATGACTGGAAATATTTCTGACATGTTATATTCATGTCCCCAAACAATGTTTCACATGACTTGAAGCAAGTCAAGGTAACCATGTTTAAAGAAAAAAATCAACACTATTTCATTTTGTTTAAGAAGATGAAGATTTGCAAAAGCAAACAAAATAGTTGCTTACAAAAACATCTTAGAGAGGAAGCAAATTCTCATCAAGAAGAATTTGGTCAAGGATGTCTAGATTACAAAACACAAATCACCAAGGGGGGAAAAAGATGCAGGAAGACTGCCCTGTTTTGCACTGTAGATTTTACCTGGAACATTTCATTAATTCCTTCTCCAGTCTGTGCAGAAGTTTCGAAATAAAGAAAGCCTCTGTTTTCTGCCCACAGTCGCCCTTCACTTTCATCCACACAGCGCAACTTGCCACAATCAATCTGAAACAAAAATGAGAGGAATTCAGAACAATCCTGACTAATTATTTACATCCACCTTTATCTACCCTAAAACCTTTAACACATTTAATGAACATGAGCTTTCTATGCCAGTCTTTACCTTATTGGCACAAACCACAAAAACAACGTTTTCCATGTTTCCATGTGGTCCAAGTTCTTGTTTCATCTCAGCAAGCCATAAGTCAAGGGCATCAAATGATTCCTTTTGCCCAACATCATACACTAGGATTACACCCTGAGTATCTTTGTAAAATTCATTGCGAACCTAATTTAAGGCAGAAATAATGCAGGTGAATTAAAGAGGCCAATAGACAGTTCTAGAAAAGTATAAATAAGGGAACTATAAATAAGCAGCGCATCAGCTTAAATTAGGGAAAATTCTTACCATTTATGTGCAACTGCAGAAAACAATATAATATGTGCATTACATCTGAACAAGTCAAAGTTTCCAATATATAAATATACCTATTTGGATAATGTTGCGTAAGAACATTATCTGTTGGCATTTTCCATTTAGCATGCATTAGTTGACAAAAGCTTAGCTAATTATTACATCACTACAACAAACTCAGAGGTGATAAGCGCTCAGCAAAAAAAATCTTGGATACAATTTTGGTGTAATGTACAGATTATGGGGCTGTATTTCAGTGATAATTTTAACAAATAAAGTGTATTTGCATGCTATGATCACCACCAACTACAGTTTAGCCATTCATTCTCCTTCCAAACAATGCAACTATAAACTTCCCATTCTTGGCTTATTTTCTGCTAGCAGACAGACTCAGTGCAATTACTATAAAAGGGGGGCAAAAAACCCAGAGAAGGGATCCTTAAATAAACTTGACTTCAAGTCATGGATTGGGTAAAATCAGAAATAGTCACCAGGCCAGGTATGCATAACATGATTACCAAGCCTAAGTTACAAATCATGATTTATATCCCACAGTCTAATGTGTAATTCCACAGTTCACACATTAGACTAAAACCAAAGGGTCCTGATGATTTAGTGTACTGTCTAAACTCTGGTACACAGTGCTTTAGCATCTTTTGCATAATTTGTTTGGTCCTCATTGCTGAAAAGCCATCACCTTTCTTACCTCGTAAAAGAAGGAGTGTCCAGCCATGTCAAAGATATTCACTTTGATTTCTCGGTCTCTAATTTGCACTCTAAAAGGAAAAGAGTCCTAAGATGCAAGTATGGGCACTCTAAAGAATCTTCTTACTGTTACTAAGCTAACATTAATAAGCATCACAATGCAACAGTTGCGCCACTAATAGAGTTAAGCACTGGCATAGTCATTAAAAGACAGAGGGAAAAGGTCCAGGATTAATTTTAAGACAAGATATAATTATTAAATAATTGACAAGAGGAGATATAAGAAGAATCAGATAGCACACAGTAGCATCACAGTAAAGACTTGGTCAGACTTTTAATAATTTCCCCATGCCACACATGAAAATACTTTCATGGAAACATTCACTGGCCTCATATTATATGCAACAGGATGTGCATTGAATCATCATCAACTTCAAAACTGCTATTTCCACCAACAGCAGAGCAGAAAAACTATAAATGATTGTGATGGGTGAACAATCAAGAGCATTCTTCCATCTCTTGCATGTATACCTTTTTAGCTTGGCTCACATATTTTCAAGAGCTGTTGTCTATAGCTACTGCCGGACATAAAAGAAGGGTACTCACTTGGTGACACCATAATCAATGCCAATTGTTGCAAGGTATTTGGGCACAAATCTCTTCTCACAGTATCGCTTAATAACGCAGCTCTAAAAAGTGGAAAAAAAAGAATAGAAAAGCTTGTTATCAAAGGGGTGAGCTGCTTATTCAGCCCAATCTGTGCTCTGCTTTTCATAACTAATTCTAATTTCATAACTAATTCTAAAATATTTTTAAAACTGGCTTTATGTATATCTAGCAGTTAAGTAAATACAGTAGCAGTACAATTCAAATAAATATGGCAGCAATAAACATAAAATAAAAAAAGATGAAGCAAGTTTAAGTTGAACTTAAGTAATCAAGTATTAATAAATTTTTATTACCGTCAACTACCAGTCAACACAAAACAGATTACATACATAAAACTAATAATTAACTATGAAATAAATAAATACACATTAAATGACAAAATGCAGCTCCATTTAAAGAAACAGAGCCCATCTAAATCTGAAATAAATATCTGTAAATAATACTGGTCAAGTGAGCTTCAGGGAATTTGGTTTGATGTGGGGTTATGAGCTCAAGGTGGGGATCAGCATAAAACACTATAAGAAAAACTGCTAGATGTCTATTTTAATGGCTCCTAAATATAATTTTTATTTCCCACTGAAAACATTGTATATTTCAGTTTTTATCATTTGTATTAAGCGCCATCAGCTTACTGTATAGCAAGAACAGAATGGAACTACAGTTCTTTTTCTAAGAGACATCATAGATGTTTTCACAGGATATAATACAGTTGTTCTCAACCTATGGGTCGTGACCCCTTTGGGGGTCAAATGACCCTTTCACAGGGGTCACCTAAGACCATTGGAAAATACATATTTCAATACAAATACAGGTGTATGTGAAAATAATTTTATGGTTGGGGGTCACCATAATATGAGGAACTATATTAAAGGGTCGTGGCATTAGGAAGGTTGAGAACCACTTATATAATGCATCCTGATATCCATATAGAAAAGAAAGATTAGAATTGCACTTAAAAAGACCTAGGTCAGTGTTTCTCAACCTTGGCAGTTTGAAGATGCGTGGATTTCAACTCCACGTTGCTGGCTGGGGAATTCGGGGAGTTGAAGTCCATGCATCTTCAAACTGCCAAGGTTGAGAAACACTGCTCTTGATATAAAATGACATTCTGTTGCTCTAAATTAAGGTTTTCATTGCCAAGGATTGTTTCCCCCCACTTGGCATTTGGTTTTATCTGGTGGCAGGTTCCATTGGGATTTTAAGAAGGAGGACTAAAGGGGAAAACAAGGAGTATAAATCCAGGATGGTTGTTCTCATTACAAGTTGATCACAATGTCCGTTCTGAATATTTTAAGTCCCATATAATAGGAAAGTAGTTGAGGGGGTTACGGTCAACAATTTAAAGAAAGCAGGTCCGATGCAGAGAGGGAGTGTGTGATAAAGGCAGAGGAACTTGTACAACACAATCACCTATGTCAGGGGTCTGCCAAGTGTGGCTCTGGAGCCACATGCGGCTCTGTCGGCCCTCTGCTGCAGCTCCCTGTTGGCTGATCCCACCACTGACTGGCCCCTGCCCTCCGATCCCCGTCACTCCTCGCCTGGCCTGAGAAGGGAAGGGTGATGGTGTGGGATGGAGACTCCCTCCATATTCCAGAGCA